>JAVTVY010048663.1:0-22920 GCA_036873755.1 Hanleya hanleyi
GGTTAGAAAACACTGAGGTGGATACGTTTTATCTGAGAGAGGTGTCCGCTTTCTTCATCTCGAACTGACGGTAATGTGACACCGAATTCAGTATGCCGTTAACTCACTCACTCACTCCATCCGACCTATAGCCAAACATCTTCTTACGGATCTAAATGTACATTGCGAAATATCCCCTGATTTACAATCATAACTGATCATAACGACCTCACAATTTGTTAAAAAAAAAATAATTCCATATAGAAAGCGTGGAATATACAGTGTGACAAATCTGTATGGTATGTATACTTCCTTATATGGTCTTGTCATAATCTTGTCAGACGATAAGCGATAGGCTAATTAGCGCATCCCAGATCAAAGTTTCAGCTTAAGAATCATCAAATGACCTTTTTTCTCTCGATGTTTATCTGTTTTGATTGCATAACTAACATTGAATATGCAATATGCATCCCAAACACGAGACTGGATGTACTCTGGCACAGAAGTCCTGCTCCTATTAGAGTTAGGGTTAGGAACCCTAATCCTAACCTTAATCAGACAGATTCAGCTTGCTGACACTAGCGATTGGTCAGTGCCAGCTTGCTGTCACAGCGATTGGTCAGTGTCAGGTTGCTGTCACAGCGATTGGTCATTCGACCCGCGTCATTTCAAATTGAGACGAGCGTTCTCAGTGGATCCCTATTTATAGGAGCCATTCCAGTCTTCATATACAACCACGGGACTGTCTCAGTTGATCCATGACGTCCATCCATGTTCGATCTCAAAATCTGCCGTCTACCTGAGAAAATATTGTTGTTGCTGCATCAGACTGTAATTGGTATCTACCGTCAGTGCTGCATTCGACGGATCAACACTCTAGAAATAGAAAGATAAGCCAACTCTCGCACCTCCATTTCCAGCGAGCATGCAATCTATGTCACTAGAAATATCTCTGCGAGTGGCTATTTTAGCCAATAAATTACCGAAAAATTGCCGATCGCGGAGATGATTTTCGTTGACAGAGAACGTTCATAAAGTTAGACCGCGGTTCGCAGTTCGCAGTTCATTGTTCGAGGAGACCAGCAACTATTTCTTCGGATATGGAAATCTGTATTTTTTTATTATGAGTACTTTGAACTCCAAACTCTGTATAGCAAGAGAGAATGTCATGCTCTATATCTTTGCATATTCATATCCCAAATCTGCCGCCAATGGGTGCTGCTAGGGGCGCTGTAATGAGTCGCGAAATGACTGGTCCCGAATAACGAACTGCGAAAAGCGGTCTAACCGAGATTACATGCTCGCTGCAAAGTTGGCTTACCTTTCTATTTCTAGAGTGTTGGTCCGTCGACTGCAGCATTGACGGTAGATAGGATAGCCGGTGATCGGACCGATACTATAGGTTAAAGTTTAATCTGCCAAAGTGCGTAAGACAATGCAGCATTTTCAAATGAAGTTTCTTGAGTGTGCATATAACGAAGCTGCAAACCATCGAGGGTATTACTAACGTTCTGCTTCAGGGTTAAGTACAGTGGCATAATCCCTTGGCGGCATGTAAGATACACAGAGGATCAGATGTGATGCCCATATTGATACAGTTTGATTATTTCCTTTAAATTTGAATGAATTCTGCAAAGGACCATGTATGTTTAAGTGGGTAAATGGTCCCAGAACTGGTGCGGTAGAAGTGCTGAAAATAAATATTGCGTATACAAAAAATTTGTTCAATTGGCATGAAGTACAATATTTTATTGTATACTCAGAAAAATTTCAAGGCACTGAGTCTCATCAATCTGGAATAACAGGACCGTGAAGTAGTGCATTCGTGCACAATCGCCAATTTTGAGGCAAAAACAGCTCATATGTATTTCTATAAATATATGAAAATAAACGATATCCAGAGCCAGCTTGATACAGCATATTCGCTGTTCCAATATGTAGTCGTAGATCAAATCTTGTTCTGGTTATTATGGTGTTCCATTTCGGCCATTTTTGCGTCGCGCGTCGCAGGCGACGGGAAGTGCGACGTCGCCCTTCCCGTCGCCCTCCCCGTCGCGTTCTTATAATGTTAAGAGATAGAACGCGACGCGACGTCGCCCTTTTTAAACGCGACGTCGCCCACGACGTCGCCCGCGACGCCGCCCTTCCCGTCGCGCGTCTCGCGTCGCTTTAATCAACACGACGCGATAGGCGACGTCGCCCACGATGTCGTGCATGACGTCGCTCGCGACGTCGCCCTTCCCGTCGCGTTCTTATAATGTTAAGAGATAGAACGCGACGCGACGTCGCCCTTTTTAAACGCGACGTCGCCCTTTCCGTCGCGCGTCGCCTTCCGGTATTTTAGGAAAAAATCGATCTGCGCATGCTTAAGGAGCAGCTATTGCGATGTGGGTCGTATGGTGAGGCCGCCATTTCACGAATCAGCTCTGCCACTATCGACGAAGAAAATGTCGGCGTAAATTAATAATGCTTATCCTGCATTATCGTATAGCTTTTAAACGGTGTCAAATATTAGTCCATGCTTGGAATGATACCTGTTATGAAATTATCTCTCGGAAAGTCTGTAACTCGCTGTGTTGTACTGTGCACATTATATTTTCGCTTCCAAAAGATATGCGCAACCCCCCACATCCGTACACGCGTGGATGTGTGTTTGGCTTTTATGTGTGCTTTTATGTGTTTGTGTGTTTTCATTTTTCAGATATCCTTACAGTGTACCTCCTTATGTTACTACATTGCCCAGGGCTTTGAAAATATCCTTTTATTTACTGCTGTCCAACACTGTATACCGGTACTCAACCTGTCACGTCCCGACAGATTGTAGTAGATATTTTAGCTTTCAATTTAGCAGAGAGAGATAGTTCTATAGCTCTCAAAAAGAAGAACAAAAAAGAAATTATGATGGAATTGAAGTCATTTTACTGTGAGAATTATGATTAATTGAAGAATATTAGTTTTTCTACACTTTCGAATTATCCGGCATTTCCACGATCGTACTAGACGTTTGACGACAATTGAACTTCAAATTTAAGACGAGTTCTTGGAGTTCGGGTAATTTGAACTTAACTCATGGCCGTAGACAAGGGGGGCATGGACCCCCCAAAAATATTTGCAAGACAAACAAAAAATAGACGTGATTGTGAAATACATATTCCCCACTGCGTGTTTGTCAGAGGGGAAAGTGGTCAAGCAGAGGAAACGAGGCATGTTTAAGCATACAGTTAATAGGGGAGTTCCGAATCGCCTTTTACATCTAGACTGCTGGCGCTCGTGTTGTTAAGAGTTGAGAGTGATTCTTGGCCTTATTTTCTACGAAAATCTGTTATCGATAATTGCATGTATAAAATTCTCTAATCGAACTTGTAAATCAATGAGAAAATCATGTCCGTCTCAGTGCACCAGCGCGGGCAGTTGCGAATCACTTTGGTAAGAAGCGGATCACGCCATCTAGCGGTCGTTACAGCCGCTGATAATTAGGGACAAGTATTACAAGAACTGGGATACAGTTGTACATACTGAATAAACTGTTATACTGTTATTCGTTGAACTTGAAACCATTGTTTTTGTTGATACATGTATTGGAATATAGTCTGTTGCAAGTATAACAATATTGGACTAGCAGATTTCGCACAAGCAAATTTGTACAACTATGACTGGATAAGAAAACAGTACTGAATTCTATAACGGAGAAGAAGTTGGAAAGCAGTAATGGCAAGTAACTAGAGCAACCTGACAACTAACAGTTAAGAAATTTGATGACACGATGAAAACGAATTCCCTTGGTAGCGGCACCCCCAAAGAGAGATTGGTTATAATTGTGTTCAAGTCTATTGAAGCAGAGGTTCAATGAGGTTTCATACTGAAGAAACAAGATTGTGCATGTGTAATAGAAACCAGTGCAGAACAGTTATCGTTCGAGTCTCCCGTAAGAATGGAGAGTTCATACAGGTCGTTGGCACTGGTGGCAACATATCTAGACATTGAAAAATAAGTTTTCATACTAACTCATTTAGTATAGGAAATTTCCGTTACATGACGAACGTGCTAGAGTCTAGTTGTGTAGGCTGTTTGATGCTTGCCAGTGCCGTCTAGTCAATCTAATCCAATGATACACACATCCCGTTAATTTGCTTCTGGTAGAGCTGTTATTTCTGGAAGCAAAATGCATTGACAAAAGCAACGCGGGAAGAGGATAGATCAATGACTGGTTAGCCCGGTGTCAGGATAATGTGGCTGAGTCGTTTTGATTTGACTGTAAAAATATTGAAAGAGAAGTTAAAATCTTTCTCACACGCTCACTTTCAACAGTTCATATTTATTCGGGCTGTCTCAGTGTTCATGTGCGCATGATTCATCCTTACTAAAACAGCCTCAGCGGAGTGAACACACGATACCAAAGTTGAAAGAACGTGTGCCCTTCTCATATACTTGAGATTGTTTTCTGTGTCTGTCATAATCGATAAAACTGAATACACATACTTGTAGAATTTTCTTAGAAAAATCACTGAGCCTGAGGGAAGCTGTAACTCCAAGAGTGGTTTGGGTGAAATAGTGTCAATGGGCATGTCAACATATCACATTTCCAAACAAATTACCGAATATGAAACTCAGACCTCACTACCTTGAAAATAAAAAGGAATAATTTTGTCATTCTATATATGTATGCTCATCGACCCAGGGGGAATGAACCTTTACACGCGCGTCTGTTTTATTACACAATCATATGGGTAATCGTTTGTTTGTTTGCCGTTTTTTATGAGCTAATAAGGAGGGCATTTTATGTGGAACCAACCTTTGACAGACAGTCCCAAAATTGACAAACTTTAGTGAATATGGTATTGATAGTTCACCTATATCAAAGGAACGTTTATCATGGTTAAGGCTGAATGATCTGTATAAACTATCACGCTATTATCTTGTGTAAATTCAAAATATATGTCACTAATTATTATAGTAGTCACTTGCAAATCTTTCTAATACGTTTTGTTCCAGCTTTTCCATGTTTGAGAGGTTATTGTTGACTGGATTCGTTATTTCCACAACAAGCTTGCAAACACGATACTCTTCAATAAATAAATAACACAAACGTGAATGCATAAAAAATTGATCTCGAATCTTCCTCCGAATCGGGAATATAATGGTTCATCTAAAAAATGTGTTTACACATTTTCGTCGTCTGTTAAATTTTGTTTCTCTGTGCAAAGCATCATCTGTGAATTCAAAATGGGGTTCATGGTGAGTGAGCTGATTCGAGCGACTTTATCTCATAGCTCGGGCTTTCACGCTTATATTCTGCCTATTCATACAATTCCCATCGAGGAACATAAGGGAACGGAATTGATTATTAACTTCTTGAAATACCAGTGATGTGTTTACAACTTTTTCGTCGGCTTTCCTTCACCCCAAGCCACATCAAAATCGAGATTATTTTTCGTATCACATAATAGTATCCGGTTCAATATTGTAAGATATTTACAGGATATTTTTCACTGTTTAATACCAATACGGAGCTTCAGTCAACGAGAAACACTGGTGACTACATACCTCGTAATCTTGCCAAATGAATTTCATAATCGCACCTTATTAGAAATTGATGATTTAAATCGATGTGCAATAATTATATATTGAGCTCACTGAATGGAAGATATATTTATTTTGTCGAGCGCGACATATCGCCTTGGAGATCGTGGATCGTCATACAGATATATGCTAAGTCAGCAAGCTTGTCCTCTAGTACTGACGGCAGATGTACCCACCGTTTAAAGCCTGACATCTACCCTGATCGGAATTGTGTACACATATTTTCATAACCAAGATTCAACGAGCATTCGATCTGTATCTGCCTTTTGAGAAATATATTTCTGTCGTACTCGTACATGGGTCATGCGGTAGTTTAGGAGCGGTACAAAATACGACGTTGCGGGGAAACGAAACCCCACAATTGATCGAACCTTTATGCGTAGTAGACATAAGACGGAGTGTCACTTGTCTTTAGACCGAGGAGGAGGACGCACAGGTACGGTTACTGTTCAGATTCAGTCCAAAACTGATTGTTATATTGTATTGACTGTCTAGTTCTATTGTTTAAGGTATACTCCGATCTAATATTACATATAACGTATTCCTGTTAATTTTTGTTTGAAATATATGAAGTTAAAGAGATAAAGTGACGTAGAAAGTTAAGCATATTTTAACTTAGTGTATGACAGTGATCAGTGATATTTGTGATGAATATGTGATCTATTCTGTTGTACGGTCTGTGACGGTTTAATCTGGAAACTGCATAATCTGTGATATTAAATTTTGGATGAAGTTCGATAAACGGGTCGAAACATACTATTAACGACATTTGGCCGGGGATACACAAGTTACTACTGTTTGGGCTGGGCTAAGCACATAATTTTCCGGAGCAAATTCCACTGACGCGAAGGCTTTAATTATACATGGACATGTGCCGCCTGGCAACACGAGCCAAGATTAGAGGAGTTATCCCCCTTTTCCATTTTAAATTTGACATCACTGATTTAGTTTTTCAATAGATTAACTATCCGTATTCAGTATACTATAAATACATAACCTTATTGTATTAGTCGTTGAGTTGTATACAAATTAAAACAGATAGTTTTTGCCAAAACAGTAAATAATGGTGGCAGATTCAATACAACTTTAAGAACACTGTTTGAGGATTGCTATTGTTCTTATTTACGAAATAGACAAAGACGACTTTTCGCCACTAACTTTGATAATGCTACTAAAATTCGTACTTGGCATGACTGTTATTATCGTTCGATTTTTCGCCAATGTTTACAAGTATGTCATACTCAGTGTATACAAGTCCTGTGATGTTACACCATAAACATGATAAGGACACTTGAGATGGATGGCTGACGTCACCAATCCAGAGTACCATTATTATTCACGAACACATGGTATTTAAAGTGTTATCAGTATTTTACAAAAGGCCAATTTACATTACCGCCTCCCTCACTCGAAATCTCGATCAATTCATGTTACCCAGCTCTCCCACTCGACAGTTCGATCAATTTCATCTTACTCGCTTCTACCAACCCTGACAAGTACATACTTGGAAAGCACAATTTACTGGCGATGAATTGCGAGGAGTGAATTGACCAGCCCCCGCGGCGAGCAGAATGAAGACCCAACAGCATGGATTAGAAGAGGCTCAGTTTCTATTAGCTAAGGTGGAAGGTCATGTATCATATACAAACGTTCTATTGACAAAAGGTAGTGAGACAGAAGTACTCCATGATTACAATATTGTCAAAGAGAGAAGTGCAAACCTGACATCAGAGTCCGTGTCCGTCCCAGATTGTCAGATTCCGAAATTGCAGTCAACCCTGAAATCATCTATCATCGACGGTCTGCAAAAACATTTTACGTTGAGCTGCCGTAATGACAAGATGGGACGTAGAGTGGAGACGCTGAGACAAATTCAGACAATATCGGATCTTTCGGGCTTTGATATCACGAGTGTAGCTTTCCACCATAATACTGTGTTCGCTTGTGCTGGGGAAAAGTTATATAGGTTCAACGGTAATACTTGGACAGATATCAGTAACAGTTATAACACAGAAGGCAGAGCTGACGGTGTTTGTGTGAATAATAACACTATCGTGGTGTCTAAGGGAGGCAGAGATCAGAATATACAGCTAATAGTGAATGATCTTACCAGGACAGGTTACACCACCGTCACGTTACCGTTCTCCTCCGACATTCCGACTATTGTGTGTGGTCGACCAGTAGATGGACAACCAACATATTTGGTGATCGAGATACCGGGAAATTGTGCCGTACATCACATTGACTGTAAAGGTAACATCCTACAAACGTACGGGAAGGGAGAACTGGAACATCCACTCTCTGTGGCTGTTGATGTAGAAGGAGATGTTGTGGTGACGGATTTCAATCGGAATGACGTCATCATATTTAGCCATGATGGGAGTGTAAATTGTTGCCTACGTCAGCGCAATAACCTCAGTAGTGAACAGATGTCAGGCCCATTGAGTGTATGTGTGGACCAGGACGGGTATATATATATATCATCATATGCCACAAATAGTGTATTGTTGAATAATTGTTGCGGAGACTACATACGGACACTACTCACACAGAAGGATGGGATAGATTATCCTACATGGTTCGCAGTCTCACATACCGGACGTTTGGCTGTGTGTGTTCATTTTCAGTGATAAAAGTGTACACCTACATAGATTCAGTCTGAGAACAAATAGATATACAATTACTATTTCTGGAGTGCGTGATCCTGCCATATTTTCACTTCCAAACCTTCGACATCGATCAACGGTACTAAAGGTTTTGGTTGCGCACCCTTTGTTATTGCAGTGAATTGCACATTGTTAGATTTAGGTTCATGTCGATCTCGTCCCATTCTCGCCATAGACAATATGAACTCGCAAATTATAATAGCTGGGTTACTAACAATACGCCGTTGGAATAGCTTGAAGAACGATATACAACAACACAAACCGAGTTGGCCTGTATTTATCTATTGTACACTGCCAGCATGACTGGGTCAATTTGGCCCAATACTTTGGATGTAAGCGTGACGGACTCCGATATTCCAGATCCGATTTCGGCATTTAGTTCATCTAGTTGTGACGTGAATCTACGGAATTTCCAGTAGTAGCAAATGGGGAAGTGGTCGGCCAATGTTCCATATGCTAACATGTCACGTTGAAAAGCGGTATCTCCTCTTACATGAACGTTCTACCCAAATTTCCTTTTGATCCTAATCTTTTGGTCACGTATGAGGTATGTCACGAACTATGTACGTATTTTATGTGCGTATCGTCTATAGCCAATCCTTCTAACATTTTATAAAGATGACATCGCTTTGCTCAAAATTAGCACCAGTTTTCTGAAGAGTTTTTTCGTTATGTCGGTTTTCCACCTGGTGAGCTAGCCATTGGCAAATAAAATAAAATGTAGTTTATTGCATGGGAAAGTGAGATGGCATGATAAGGCGGGATGTTGGCCTATACCTGATGCGGTTGAAATCCAAAAAAATATAATGTTCTAAAAATAATTGTGTTTTAATGTAACAACAAGACAAAATATATGTACAAAATGGGTGGAAGTTCTAGCTTGATGCATTATGATTATAGCTACATGTATGACATGAAACTGAAAATGTGCGATTTCGTGACAAACACACATTTAGACTTGGAGCAAAACACCGCTGCTGGAAAATCTGTTTGGTCCAATGAGTCATTTGTGTCTAAATGTTTGTCTGAATCACTCGATTTATACCTTTTTTCACGAAATTACACATAATGTGGATTTCAATTTCATGATTTAACTAACTCATTCGAGCTAGAACTTTCACATAGTGTTCACATATATTTTCTGTTGCCGTTCATTGAAACACAATTATTGTTATGACATTTTATTTTTTCGATTTCAACGGCGCCACTTATAGGCCAGATACCGGCCTCATCGTGCCATTTCCTTTCTAGTAGTTTCCGAGATGTGGTCATTCAAGTTTGAAGAAAATTCTCATTTGTAAACTTTGTTTATTAAACAACAGCAGTTATTTTCATATAATGATGCATAATTGTATAATTTTTTTTTCTCATTATAGCTATGAAATATGCCAAGGTGTCAGAGATCGCTTTTCGTCTTTCCTTAAATCGGCCCGGATGTAGAGAGATTGGGAGACGGACGTGTTTTCACTTCGCTCCGAGAAATTTGTCTATTTCTGCGTATTTCAGCTGATATTAGCTCTGATTTCTGTGTAATATATTTTGTGAATACTTTTGACAAATACCTGTGGTGAAAGTTTAGAATTATTTCTCAGTTTTTTGCTGTTCAGGGCGTTTTTCTGACTTAATCAGTTTGGCCTGGTTTGGGAAGGCAGAGAGCCGCCATTGCTGCCGTCTCGGTCTTTGTGACCGAGAGGGTTGGTGTGCTTTTTTCTCTGTCTCCCTCTTCTCTGTTTGTTCGCTGTCTGTAAATATTTCGTATTTTGCTGTTGTATATATATATATCCCCTTGTTGACTTGATCTAGTTTGAAGTTGGTTCATTTTTCGTTCAGTTTGGCTTAGGTCGATTTACACATATCTGCGTATATCAACTAGGTTAAACAGATGTACATATTAGTGTATACTGAAGGCTAGCCCTCAGAGTACACGTTTGAGCGAGTCTTTTGTTCTCTGTTCGTTTGTTCCTCGGGATCACCTAGCAACGGGCCCTCCACTCAAAGTTTCTCAAATTTGGCGATACATATCGCATGCTGATAGCAAAATACGAACGTAGCGTGCAAGATCTATGGCGCTACGTTTCGTAACTTGTGTCTAATTCCGCTTAACCCGGGGCTAGGGGCCGTATGAACCCATGTACTTCAAGATCCTCATGGTACTCATATGAACAGTCACAATCAAAGCGTGACTGAGATACATCTTTTTTAGATGACGACTCTATAACGAATATTATGGATTAAGAATACTGATCAGCGATACGGATTTGATATTTTTGGAACATCATGATGTCTTGCCGGCATCATTGAAAACTGTTGACCGCTTCTCTCTTGCAGGAAACAAGCCTATGTTTATGTATACTATGATTGTCTTTTTGAATTTGGTGCTAATACTGTTATGTGGAAAATGGAATAGGTCTTTGGATTATGGACGCGGATATTCTCTAATGGACGACGGCTGGATTATGAATGACGGACTAGACGCTTGTAATTGTTCGGCCGAGACAAGGTTCAGAGAGAGTGTATTGTTGTATAGTTTCCACATTTACCTTCAGAGTGGGGCTCCCTCAGGGGGGTAGGCGATGTTTACTCTGAGGGGAGGCACATTACTGGGGTTTGTGTGTGTCACTATTTGTAGTTTGTATTAAGATTCCCTTGTGGACTTCGATTTTTTTTTTTTTTTTTCACTATGGCATTTAGCAAATTTAATAGGTCACCGAGCCTAAAACTTCACGGTCTAGAGAGAGCAGATCCGGCTGATATATATCACGCATTAAAAGACACTGTTGGATCGGGACCGAAAATCCTTAAAGGTCTAGTACAGGTATCAAATACCTTGTGGAACCTCACAGTAGCAAATGAGAATACCAAAACTCGCCTAGTGCTGGAAGGTACGTCTGGGTTGCTGAGTTATTAACTTCAACTTCAATTGGTCCATCATCCCTTTCCGTGCTGTGATCGGTGTGCATATCGAACTGGTCCATCATCCCCTTCCGTGCTGTGATAACGAATATCCGTTTATCTTGTCAGCATCTGCCTTGCTGAAAGTTGCGCTAGTCGATAACTGCAAAGATACTTGTTCCTTCCCACTATCCTTTTCCTCCGTTTTCCTCTTTTTCCTTAGTAGAATAGATTTTAAGATAAACTTTAGGGATGTAGCGCAACTGAAGTCAATAAATCATGAATAATGCTGAGTAAACATGTTAACTTAGCAGAACAATGCAAATGTATAGTGCCGAAATAACAAAATATACAGCCGCGGTGATCAGATTCACGACCACAGCGGCGCTGCATGGATGCGCAAAAAAAGCGAGTATTTAAGAATGATAACACCGCGTTCTGCGTTATCGACTTTTCGTTTGGGATAGAGATGATGTTATTATCTGTGGGGATCTAATCTTGACGATTGGTGATAATGGATGACCAGAAATCGAGTATCACGCTGTGGGTTTTTGTTACAATTGATTTTCTATAAATTCTTGCAAAACAGGTTCGGGAAAGGCAACCCGCTTTCTTTCCTCTAACAACATCGATAAATGAAGAACAGTCACGGTGCTGATAAAGTAATCATTTCTCGCGGTCTCCTGTTTTCATCTGGACTTGAAATATTCTTGTTTTTCTTTTTCGTCAACTTTTTTCAACTGAGTTTTCAGCGAATCTGAGAATACACTCCGGAATTAGTGCGATGAAATTTGATATTATGTCTGCCAGACCATACATTCAAATGCGACTATATTCTGCACTGTATTTCAAGGTTGTTAATAAAATGATATGTCGAGGAACACAGAGAAGGGAGAGAAAGAGAAATGGCCTTCGTTGCGATTGTAGTTTTGTTGCTTGTAAACATTGTGGCAAATGAAGCCCTTGTTCGTCGTCCGGTATCACTGCTATTTGTTCTGAATACGAAATTGCATTCTATAAGTACTCCTCGCTTGGGCCGTGTTTTACTTTCTGGCGGTCACATACTTCATCATTTTCTAACAGATGACTTCATAGGGATATTACATCATCGCTTGTTCAATATGTCCACATGAACATCTACAATAAAAACGTGGCTGGAATACAAATCATCACAGAGATAACTTTTGGTTCTTGTGATGTTTTAAAAATCAGTATATTTGTCTGTGTGTTCATATGACTTCTTCTCAATACGCCATGCAGCAAGATGTCATAGCGTTCTTTCGTTTTCGTATTTTTGCACAAAACTTTCATTAAAGTAGAAATGTTCGCCTCATCATTACAACAACTTCTCATGGTGGTGGGAGATTATGGAAGTGAGAGAGATTTTTTTAAAGATGAAAACCCCCATTAATTTTCAGAACCAAACGCTCAAATGTATCACATCAATGCGGAATTAGATAAATTTGTATTCGGTACGTTCGGTAATTTTATTCCACTCTTTGGGCCAGCAGTTTTCTATCCTCCCATGAAGCGAGATTATATATATATATAGTGCCGTTGATCTAGGGTGATCTGGTGGACTATCGACCAGAGAGAAAACGTAATCATCACCATAGATCAGGGGAACTATGTGTTTTATTATTCTGAATGTCTCTTTATATACATTCCAAGCACGGTCTATTAGAACTGTTTGGATGGTTACCTCACAAACATCAACAGAACGATTTTTACAGTCCTGGGCTGATAGCACCGACAGGTGCACTGAGACATGGCTCGCAGAGGTTCGCTCATCTAATCTCAAAAACTTTTAATCAGTGATAACTATACTATTTCTGGCCTGAAGTTGCCAAAGTTATCATAGATGTAAGCATGATGGTCAATTCATGAAATAGTAGGACAATTAGGCATCCATAGTGTTAGTTTCTTCTTTCGTCTTTTCTCCATTTCACCACTATTCTTGTCCGCCGGAGGCTGCGCCATTCAACTTCAATTGGTTGTGAATATTGCTCCTGTTTAGGGATGGACAGGCACTCGTTTTCAGTTGTGTCTGAAACTGGAAACTTGTGTTTTCTTTCCACAATTCCGCGTATATGCAAATTTTCCAGTTCGACCTGTGGTAAGTGGCTGTCTCAATTTTGGGCGACGTCACTGTGCAAAACTAGATTAATTACAACACATATAAGGGAAAAGGTGCCGATATAATGACCAAGTCAAATTTCACAGATTTTTGCTTCCCGTTTGACCAAAATAGATCTAGGAGGAGAGAGAGAATTAAGTTTAACGTCGCGTTCAGCAATATTTCAGCTGTATATCGACGATATCTCTAGGAGGCAAGACATACTCCTTTATCACCAACAAACATGTTAATATGCTTTATTTCACGAAAAAAAAATAATAACGGCGTGGAAGGTCGTCAAGGTCGCTCCACCTCAGATGGCGGCGCCCATGGATGAGATGCCAATTTTCGTACCAATCGAGTCGTTTTCACACTGTTTTGGCTTTTTTTTCAGAAAAGACCAAACATTTAAGTGTTGTACCGACAAATGTCAGTATACATTCCACCAACAGTGGTATAGTTCGCTCAAATACAAACAGAAGTTGAATATACGGTGTGCTGTTTTGTTGGCATCAGAAGAAATACTGAAGCTGGTGGAATGGCTAAGGCAGCCCTAGATAATGAGGTCGATCCTGTTAGAATACCACCTAGCGATTTCAGTTCCTCTATCTGTACTTATGTGAGAAAGCTGTTTAAATCTTTATGGGATGCGGTGGATAATAACTAATTTCATACGTTTCAAAAAACTGTAGGATATACTCATCCGAGCAGCTAGAAACGCTTCGATCAAGCCAAATCGGCCACACACGCGAACATTTATTAAAAAACGAACCAGCCCCAAGGTGTATTCCTTACCACGAAGATCTCGTAATGGAACATATTCTGATCGACTGTATCAATTTTAAGATTGTAAGACATTCTGTTTTAAAAAGCAGCTACTTTAGAAGATCTTTTTAGCCGGGTAAAGGGAGACTGTATTTTAGGTTATTTGAGAGAAATCGGTTTGTTTTTAAATGTTTTTGGTGTGTTGTGTTGATTACGTCTGGGTTGCTGAGTTATTAACTCGTTTTTGTTGGAATACTTAGAATTTTGTTTGGCCGAGGCTATATAGCTGATATATTGCTGGACGTTTCGTTAAACCTTAATTCTCTATCTCACTCCCAGTCGATTTCTAAGGAATTACTATTGATCAATATTTTCCAAGATATTGAGTTCATTAGTATTCCACAGGGCTATATGATGCTATTCGTCCACATCACATGAAACTTGTAAGTTTTAACACACTTTATACCGGCGAAGATAGGTGAAATGAAAGTGTCCTTTTTCATTGTGAGGATATTAACATGATTGATAGAGAGGAGAACTGGACATCAAGAAAATCGGCCTGCAACATTAGTCGACCCTCCATAGAACTGTCACGAATACGCAAAATACAAGCTTCTAGCCCGTCATTCAATATTCAGCCGTCGTCCAATAAAGAATTCCCGCGTACATAATCCAAAGACCTAAGTCATATAGCATTAGCACAAAATAAAAAGGATAAATCATATAGTACACATAAAACTGGCTGATTTCCTGCAAGACAGAAGCGGTCAACAGTTTTCAATGATGCCAGCAAGACATGATGTTCCAACAATATCAAATCTCTATGGCTGATCTGTATTCTTAATCCATATGATATACGCCTTAAAGTCGTTATCTAGAGTATGATGTATCTCAGTCACGCTTTGATCGTGACTGTTCATATAAACAAAACTTTGCAGGAGATAAATGTGCAAATCCTATGCTCAACCCCCCACTTCCATAATTTCACCCTTACCTAAATCTTAAGAGACTGCCATTGGGTATATGCATCAAAACATTCCAAAATCACCCAGACCTGTTTTGGTATGCCAATGGTTACATTGCAACCAACTCAGAGGGGACATGCTTCGTGGGCTTTTAACACAAGGAAACCAAAGCATTTATAACTGCAGAAACTTAGCGACGGTAGTACCGTACAGAAGAAACGAGTGGGCAAACTTAGTCTACTAATATGATGGAAGTCGTGTGTAAAGCCTGTTACGTCTAAATGATAATAGAAAAGCGCAACAGAAAGAAAATTTGTGAAGTCGAAGATTAACAGTCAAATAATTATTTACAATACTAAAATCTTATACAAATTAAGTTAGGTCAATACAGCAAATAAATGTCAAATAAAGTCTTACTGTTCAATGCTATACCGGTGAATCTCTCAAGAGTCCGTATTAACGTGCAAATCTCTATACAGTTCGTGTCGACGTGCAGTTCAATTACGTAGATAACGCAACGGTCAAACACAGGAGTAATCCAACAGGAATATATAATCCAGCAGTCAGTAATCTAAGGCACCCACATAGAAGCCGTCTGAATCTCTTCCCGATCAATAAACATCGAGCCATTTATACTTTGTCTGGAATTCGAGATTATTCTATCGAATCAAGAAACTTCCATCGGTACAGCAATGACGTAATATTTAAATGATTAAATGATAAATGATCAACCCACAACCGTATGTATGCAAGCGTGTAGATGGCGTTGTGACCCAACTACCATTATCATCCGGGTCTCTTCGTATTTCGGTCATTTTAATTTACTTACGATAAATCGGTCACGATTACGAGAAAATTCTATGATCATAGCCACAGATCAGAAGGTTAACAAGTCCACCTCAGCTCTATTGTTCTAGAACTATCCACAGTGACCAATTTTATACTGCAATACTATGACAAGCCCGATTATGACATCTCGTACAGCCCCATAGTTATGATGAATATATGCCTTAACGGACTGCAGGACTAGGTTTTGAGCAAACTTGATAACATGTGACCACCTGCTAAGGGTAATGGGTAGAACTGTTGGCAAGTTGACCACCTTCAGGTGACGGTTATGGACTGTATATCATCGGGAAAATGACGGATTGATAATAGCTCTATAGACTGTTTATCTAACGGGAAATCCACCCCAGATGGATGTTATGACAGTAGTTATAGCACATCTCGCCGTCAATACTGCTTAGCTATTGCACATCAAATAAGAGGTTTGAGCGATAGAGATATATATCATAGAACCTGCCATGTAGAACCTACCAAATGATATGGCAAGTCAGACTGCGCATTCAGAGAAAACATAGACAACATATAAATATTTTCCATTGTCCCACTTCATATTTAGGCATGAGGTCCGACATTCAGTATTCAGTCCTGCTTCACAAAAGAAATTCGCGTCAATATTCGAAAGACCATTTATATGTGTTCGACAGTTAGCATCAAATCCGAACTGATATAAAAAGAAAAAACGCAGGGGAAGCGGTCAACATTTATCAAGTGATATCATTTATCCATGATTTTCTATTAGTGAACTCCTCATCACTGAGAAGTATTTGCAAATGAATTACCAAGTCATTTCCTAGAGTATAATGCATCTAACACTAATATATTTTACACTACGGAAATTTCGTTCAGAAGGACACCAGCCCAGGAATAAGCGGCATTAGAGTATGAGTCCATTTGATAACATGTGACCACCTGCTGAGGGTAATGGGTAGAATTGTTGGCAAGTTGACCGCCCTCAGGTGACGGTTATTGACTGTATGTCACCGGGAAAATGATGGATTGATAATAGCTCTGTAGATTGTGTTTATCTAACGGAACATCCATCCAAGATGGATGTTATGACGGTACTTATAGCACATCTCGCCGTCAATAGTACTTAGCACTTGCACATCAAATAGGAGGTTTGGGCGAGAGAGAGATATATCATAGAACCTACCAAAGTCAGTGCACATTTAGAGTAGACATATGAATATTCCTCATTGTCCCACTTCATGTTTAGGCATGAGGTCCGACATTCAGTATTCAGCCCTGATCCACAAATGAAATTCGCGTCAATATTCGAAGGCCATTGAGGCCGTAAGAACGCGGAGACGGCTACAGAGCGTCAATAACAGGTGATAGATTCAACAATGACATCCGATTGGAGTTCATGTTTCATCAGTACAGCTTTAGAAGTTCCGAGACTCCCAAGAGTTTTAGTAATTACAAGGTATAGACGAGCACTTATGTAGAAAAGTGTCAGCCTCTGTGACCTAATGTAGAGTATCGATTGTTGTAGTCTCGTCTTGTTGATACGGATACTGAGTCCATGACCACCGAGCCAGCTGCACGTGTTTAGCTGGAGCTTCCCACTCAGTGGAAGATACAAGTGCATTGGAGTGCTTTTCAAGTTCAGTTTATTTATTTGTTTTACTAAGCATAGAGTATTGAGATAGTTATCTAACAGTTTTGTGACAAAGACAGAAAAGGAAGTTTTCACTTATTTGAAAGAGAAAAGAAGCGTCAAGTGGAAGTCATATCGGAACAGAAATTAGGGTTATAAGGATATAAAAGTCAGCTGAGAAAACTGCAACTCTTAATGTGTGGATGATGGAGTGAACAATTTCAAAGTTGGAGAAGTGAACAGAGGGATTTAACTGCACAGAACCTGGTGATATCGTTTTGAATTGTTGGCATGTTGAAGTAGAAAACAGACACACTAATAACTGTTCAGAGATGTTTGCATGCGTTAATATACTTTGTAGTTATTGGTCTTTTTTAAGATCTACGGGCATTATTTTACTTTGCATATCCTAGATGTAGTTGAATATATCCTTGCATCAGATACAAAGAATTTTTAGCGGTAGTGTTTTATATATTTTTGTTAAAAGGCAGGTTCTGTTTGCAAGCTCGGTAGATCAGAATTCAAAAAAAAAACAAAAAACAAACAAACAAAAACAAATATAGAGCGTGATAAATAGGGATATTGATTACATTAAGTTCTGATGCTCATGAGGCATCAAAGGTTGCATATCTAAAAATTTAGAAGATTAGAATAGGAATCAAACTGTATCTGATATTACTGTAGAAATTGATTCGTCTTCAATGTGAAGGTATATTGACTGAGTAGATATATGGTAGGAATTTGAGAAATGTAGGCCTATACATATTAAAAGATATCTTGGTCTGCTCCAAGAGAAGGACGTCGTTAAACGTTTGGAGTGATTTTATGGTCAAACTGGTGCCTATCCCATCTTCAATGAAAAGTTCAGTTGACATCACAAGACACCGAACTCTTTGAGATAATAATATTTTGCCTTTAATTCCCAGCGGTCCAGTGGTTTTTGAGGATAGATTTATTTCCTCAGTAGATCATCAGCACAAGATTTGGAAGAGTTTCCAGGGATTTAACATAAAAAAACATGTTTGCATGTTTAAAAATTGGGAAGTAGAATAGACATACACTTGCATTTGATAAATAATACTCGGTAAGCATGGCTTCAGTTTGAAGATGGTATATGAGAAAGTATCATAAATTTGCTCGCATGGTCTGTGCCAATAGATGATGTACATTTTTCTGATATCTGTTCTGGTGCAGCTTTGGAGAAAAAACAAGAGGGCATATAGTTCGAAAGGAAGGCAAGAAAAAAAAGTGTTCTGTTTAGTAATTGCTGGCGAAATGTGAGAAATGGTTTTGATATACATAAAGATAGTGGCATTAGTGATTGTGTGATCTTTCAACTGACAATAGTGGTAGAAATTCACAGAATGTACATCATATGTTTGTAATTCAGCTGTAAAATTCTACAGTTTAATCTTGGTTTAGACCGATTTCAATTGCCTGAAACTTAAAACTACTATACAGAATTAAGATGTGACCAGGTCGGGGCCGATATATACACAACTTTCCACATGGGAGAGGAAATACCAACTCATTCCCACCAAACGGGTGGTAATAAATTGTCTAGAAACTGTGTCCAATTGACTGGACTCAGCAATGTTGTTAAAATTAATGGCTTAGGATGGACATACTCTGTCTCTGCATGTTTGATGTTTATTTCAGCCTTAATTGGTTGAGAATGCAAGTGTCATTAAGTGAAACACTGCCCAACAGATATTTTAAGGTTAAAAAAAAAGTTGTAGATGAATAAACTAACATTGAATAAAGTAAATGCGATGGGTGTTCAGCATTATATAGATACAGCTAGGTTTAAATGAAATACAATATGCTTGGTGATTTAGAGATGTTTGACGTATAACATTTATATAAACCATATTATATGAATCTTTCGGTGATGGGAAAAATGAAAAGGCAGGATATGTGATTTTATTGGTGTCTAAATGACATTGATAGAGAGGATTAAATGAATCGTAAGGAAATAGGCAAGAAAGATAAATATACTGGGATATGCGATTAAAACAAATTTGGGAAAAATTGGTGAGTTTAACGCCGTCTATGTATACATGTAGTGCATTGACCTTATTGATTTTAATGATATACTGGTATACATGTATAAATACTGGTTGAAATTACTATGGCATTGGATGATATGATCTTGAGTGAATAGGAGGCATGAGACTAAATACTGGGATATTTGATCGGGGAAAATAAGGAGAAGTATATAGGATCTTGGGTGAATCGGGACAACTTGGGGGAATTCAGAAATATCTGATCGAGGAAATGTAAGGGCGTTTATATGGCATTGGGTTATATCATCATAGGTGAATAGGCACAACCATGACAACGGAGGAAAATACTGGGATATTTGAAAGGGAAAATTAATGTGGAATACTGGGTGAAATTACTATGGCATTAGATTATATGATATTGAGGAAACAGCGCAACGAGGGGAAATATCGGGATGCTTCAGTGAGGACGATGAGGGGAAAATACTGGATGAAATTACTGGAGTACAGTATATATGATCTGCGGTGAATAGAGGAAAATATGAGAGGAAATACTGGGTGCATTTACTGGTGTCTATGATTTTGGGATAATAGGTACAACAAAGGCAGACTGGTATATTTGATCGAGAAAGGGGAATAGTTCATTAAGGAAAGTAACGGGAAATACTGGGTGAAATTACATTGCCTTATATGATCTAGGGTGAATAGGCACCTCGAAGGAAAATACCCGGGGATATTTGATCTAGAAAAATAAAAGGGAATATTTGGCGAAATTAACACTATGGCATTGGATTATATGATCTTGGTTGAATAGGCACGACGGGAAATAGGGTATATTTGATCGCGGAAAATAAGGGGAAATATTGGGATCACGAAGAATAGGGAGAAATACTGGGTGAAACTAATGATGACATGAATTATAGTATAGTGGGGGCAAAACTGAGACATTTGATTGAGGAAAATAAGGGGAAATACTCGATGAAATAACGGGTGCGGTCTGTAGGGCATTGGATCGTTGGATATTATAAGTGATTAGGCACAATGAGGGGAAATACTGGGATATTTCATTGAAGAAAAATAATGAGAACTACCGGTGTTATGAGCTTGGATGAATAGGCATGAGGGGGAATACTGGGATATTTGATGGAGGAAAATAAGGGGAATACTAGGCGAAATTATCAGGCATTGGATTATATGTTCTTGTGTGAGTAGTCAAAATGAGGGGAAATATTGGGATATTTCATTGTGGCAAACTAGGGGAAATACTGTGAGTGAGTTGGGGTTTGGCTTCGCGTTCGGCTTTGTTTCGGTCATGTAGCGACGACATAACTATGATGGATGAAAAACTGGTCTATATAGCATTGTCTTATATGATCTGGGTAAATAAGCACAAGGGAAAATACTGGGATATTTGATTGAGGAAAATAAGAGGGAATACTGGGTGAAATTAGTATGGCATTGGATTATATGACCTTCAGTGAGCGGATATATATTGGGATATTTCATTGAGGAAAATGAAGGGAAATACTGGTTGAATAACTGGTGTATATATATATGAATATGTGTGAAAATACCGGAGTATAAGTTATAGACGATTAAGGGAAATAGAGGACAGAATGGGCGACTCTGCCAAAGTTAGATAATATGGATACAGAAATAGGAATATATCAAGGGGAACAGATATTTATTGTCAGTGGCTATGGTATGAGGGAGCATGTGTAGGGCGGTTTGGGGGAACGGGTTGCACGGCATACTCTGTATGATTAGGCACAGTGAAGGGGAAATAGTGGGATATTGTATTGAGGAAAATGAGAAATACTGGGTGATATTTACATGACACTGGATTCCTGATCTCGGGAAATAGGCAAAATGACGGGAAATATTGGGGTATTTTATTGGGGAAAATGAAGAGAAATGGGTGAAATAATTGGTGAATATATAGAGATGATTAAGAGAAATAGAGGTAAGACTGGGGACCTGATCAAGATTAGATGATATGGAAAAAGATGTAAAAAGATATAATGGGGAATTACCGATGGCTATGCGTCATTGGTATGAGGGAGCATGTGTAGGTCGGTGTGGGGGAACGCGTTGTACGGCATACTCTGTATAAGGGAAAAATAGTGGGATATTGCATTGAGGAAAATGAGAAATACTGGGTGAAATTTCCATGGCACTGGATTTATGATTTCGGGAAATAGGGTGAAATATTAAATGTTGAGTGAATGGGGATGATGAGTGGCTATTGGGAGATTTAATTATGAGTGTCCATGGTGATAATTAATCAAAGTTGGCACTAAGAATCGATCCGAGAAGAGAGAATGAGGGGGCTTGACAGATGGAAATATTATGTGATACTTCTGTAGTTATGGGAATGTATATTGTTTAATAAGAATGTGGGGATTAAACAGTGTCTATGTGACACTGTTAAAAAGGATCATGTGTAGGGCGGGTTGGGGGAAACGGGTTGCACGGCGTGTTCGCACGACCTGTGCCCATCGCGGTGCGATGGAGTGCCCAAGTACATACATCCATCCATCCATCCATCCATATGTTCGACAGTTAGCATCAAATCCAAACAGATGTAAAAAGAAAATAAAGAAAAAAACCCGCAAGAGAAGCTGTCAACATTTATCAAGAATGAGAGCAAGACACCGTGATTTTCTATTCGTAAACTCCTCATTGACAACTATTTTTATGCTATAGTATAATGTATCTAACAGTAATCAGTTTTACACAACGGAGATGGCGTTCAAATGGACACTAGCCCAGGAATAAGCGTTAGCCGAGTTATGAATCCATTTCGTGAGGTGTGACTCTTCAAACAAACTTCCATATACATTGGAATTGGTACAAAATGTCAAACTGTAAAGAAAGTGTTTCCTCTGGGGCCGTAGTCAGTTAATAGGTTGTTTAGCATTGCTTTCTCCTGCTAAAACATACATGCTAGATGCTATAATTATTAATGCAAAATTTTCTACCGTTGACCGATTTCATAACAAATCAAAATAATCTTCCATTAGCCTGTTCCATCAATCAAATCAACAGGACAATGTGTAGAGATACATGTATTATCATATTTATTTTCACTTCGTTTATTATATTCAGGCATTTAGCCAATATTATTGTGATCGAATATGCAACCTGATAAAATTCCAATTTTACAGATTTATACACTCTGAAATCTCTCATCAATATCGCCAGAAAAAATATTTATGAATAATTATTCTCTAAAGGGCATTTTAAGTTTGCTTCACTTTAATTGAAACATTCAGTAAATAATTATGGTAGATAGTAACACTCAAATGCACACAACTTGTGTGGACAAAAATCAAGGGAAGCAACTCTTGTCACCACTATTAGAGATATCTTCAGAATTTATTACCCGAATTTTCAACGTCAGGTGTTCCTCTTATTGAACACTTACTTGATTTACACTGACTGAAAATAGGGATTTTCTGTCCAGGGCAACGAATTTTGTTTGTCCGTCGTCCTTGAGCTGTACGAG
>JAVTVY010048664.1:0-24476 GCA_036873755.1 Hanleya hanleyi
AAAATTACTTGTAAATTTTTTATATTTTTTACGCAATAAAAACCAACCTTACTGACATATGGGTAGAATACCACACCCGGATGGCGGGAGAAAAAGAACCCAAACGGGAAGACGCATGAGCAGAGAAACAGGTAGTCAGCCTTGGAACTCAGGCTGAACAAAATCCCAAAGGGACAGGACTGCCGGAATTCCTAAGAGATAAGCCCCAGTGAATCATTAGAATGTTCACCTAATATATCTCCTGCACCGAGGAACCTATGGAACCTCGGTGTAACAGCCAACTAAAATGGAGGAGTCCAACATGCCCCCCCCCCCTTTTTTAAATGTGGGGTGGAATAGTAAGACACTCACCATTAAAAACAGGATAAAAACACTAAGTTCTTAGTGCGCCCCTGATGCCACGGCCCAGGTGATCCGCTGTGCTGTCACCAAAGGCCCCAACGAGTAGACATCATCCTGGCTTACGGTCATGTCCCTAAGGTAGTATGCCGCAAAAGTGGTATTGGAGCGCCAGTAGCAGGCCTTCATTATATCCGTCACGGACCTATTGGACCACAGAGGCCAAGAAGCCGCTATTGCCCTGATCTCATGAGCGGAGACTTTTACTAACCCTGCCTGTGTGGGCGACACCCCAATATAAGACATTCTAATCGTTTTGGAGAGCCAGGAGGAGATCGTATTTTTTGAAATCTCCTGCTGGCTCCGAGGTCCGAAAGGTATGAACAACCGTCTCCTCCCTGCCCGCAGGTTCTTGGAACGATTAACATACACTGCAAGAGCTCGAACCGGACAATATAAGTTGTCGTCCTCGAGACCTTGCGACAAAAAATTTGACAGAGCTGGGATCCTGAACTCCCGAGATGAACAATCATAGAGGGATTGATTCTTCGCCACAAACTCTGGTAAAGTTGTAAGCAGAACATAGGACCAAGTCCTGTCATGCTTAATCTCTCTCGCATCAATAGCATGCAACTCGGAAACCCGAGCTGCAGATGCGAGAGCCAACAGAAAGGCAGTTTTGTAAGACAAAAACTTCAAATCGGCTGAAGATAAAGGTTCAAACGGAGGTTGAGCCAATCGCCGCAGAACCAATGCTAAGTCCCATTTCGGTAACTTAGGTGCAGTAACTTGCCTTGAGATCCTAAAAGATCTGATCAAGGAAGTAAGATTAGGATCCCTCGCCGGGTTTATACCGGTAGAAAGAGTAATGATCCTAGAAATCGCCGATCGATAACCATCCACCGTGGAAGGAGCCAAACCCCGATCCTCAAACAAATACAGGAGAAAATCCGCTATTTGCTGAACAGAGGCTTGATTTGGATCCATGTGTCGAGAGACACACCACTGCTGAAAGATGGCCCACTTCGACTGATAGCAGTCTGAAGTGGAGTCCCTAGTGGAGGACACCATCTTCCGGGCAGCCTCCGCCGAAAAGCCCGCTTGAGCGAGTTGATTGCGGAGCACCTGCACACGTGGAGGTTGAAGCGACTGGGTTGTTGATGGAAAATCGACGACCTTGGTTGTCGCAATAGCTTTCCCCAAGACGGAAGTTGCCTGGGGTCGTCTATTAGAAGTTCTAGCAAATCTGGAAACCAGGGACGAGCCGGCCACCATGGTACCACTAGATACAGAACACAAGGATTTGTCCTGATCTTTTGCAGAACTAGAGGAAGGATGGCAGCGGGAGGAAAGGCGTAAGCTATCATTCCCGTCCAATCCTGAGATAGAGCATCCACTGCCACTGCCATTGGATCGAGGACCGGAGACATGTACAGTGGCAGTTGGTTGTTCAACCGAGTGGCAAACAAGTCTATCTGGGGCATCTCCCAGATTTGGGAAACCCGAGATAGAATGTCCGGGTGTAATTGCCACTCGGTCGAGATCACCTAATTCTTCCGAGACAATGTGTCGGCTAAGACGTTCAGGTGTCCCGGTATGTGTCTGGCACGAAGCGTTGTGTTGTTCTGCCAACACATGTGAAGTAGGATCTCGGTCTGTTCCAGTAGGAGTAGCGACCGAGTCCCTCCCTGCTTGTTTATGTAGGCCACCACCGTGGTGTTGTCGGTGGCGACCAAAACTGTTTGACCCCGGAGCTCGCCGTACCAAGTCTGAACAGCACGAATAATTGCCATGAGTTCCAAGACATTGATATGGGAGCAAGCCTCCGTCGGAGTCCACAAGCCGGATGTCGACATGGAGTCGAGGTGGGCCCCCCAACCCTTCATCGAAGCGTCCGTGAACAAGTGCCAAGTTGGACGAAACGGAAGAAGGGTCACACCCTGCATCACATTGAGGGGGTCTAACCACCAACGAAGGTGACGTTTGACATCCCCTGTGACAGGAATCATAGGATTCAGTGACCTCCTGACCCAATGATGATTTAGAAATCTCATTAAGGGCCTCAGTTGCAGTCGACCTCTCAGAGTGACATCCTGAGTGGAGGTCAGTAGGCCGATCAGTGATGCAAAGGTCAAGGCCGACTGACGAGAAAATCGGAGAAACAGAGGAATCTGTTCGTTGATTTTCTGCCAGCGTGCCTGTGGGGGACGTGCCAATGCCAGGTTGGTATCGTAGGATACCCCCAGAAAGGTACGTTGTTGGGCCGGTGTTAGCTCCGATTTGACCTCGTGTGGGAGATAACCCAAACATTCGAGGATGTGCCATACGAACATCGTATCGCAATGGAGCTGGTCCCTGCACATGGAACGGATCAAGGAATCGTCTAGATAGAAATGATACTTGATTCCGCGGTTGTGCAGAAAGGACGCTACCGGACGAAACACTCTGGTGAAAACCCAAGGGGAAGTGGACAACCCGAACGGAAGAACCTGAATTTGAAACCGGCGAGAGCCGACCTGAAATCTGAGGAACTTTCGGTAGGCGGGGTGGATCGGAATATGCAAATAAGCATCCCTGAGATCCAACGAGGTCATCCACTCCCCTTTGGTCAGAGCATTTCTGATTGAACGGAAAGACTCCATGCGAAAATGCGGAGGCCGCCGCAGGTAGACTTTGTTCAAGGTGCGCAGGTTTATGACCATGCGCATCTCCGGTGAATCTCTTTTGGGAACAAGAAACACCGGAGAGTAGAACCCCGGGGTCAGATCTGACGACAGGAGTTCTATAACTGCTCCCTTCTGAATTAATTTGTCGACCGAAGCCTGTAATTCTAGAAGGTGCTGTCTGCGTATAGGAATACGAGACATTCTGGGAGCAACAGTTAATGGGGGGTCCAGAATAAACTCCAGACGGTATCCGTACCGTAGAATACGTATGACCGCTGGATCCATCCCCAGATACTGCCAGTTCCGCCAAAACTCTTGTAGTCTTCCGCCTACCGGAAGAGAAGAGTCGGGCGGAACCGGGAAGCGAGGCACTTCGTGGTTCCGCCATGCTGTGAGCTCCACAACATGGCTGGGAACATCACCGACGTGACTGTTGCTTAGCCGAACCCGAACCAGACTTGCCTTTGCGTTTCTTAGTTCGGGATTTCTGCTGCTGATTACCCGAATCCTTAGCAGTCTGACCTGATGATGAAGGTACAGAAAGCTTGGGAATCTTATAGGGCGGACCAGAAGAAGATCCTTTAGATCTCTTACCGGAACCGGAAGTACCTGCTCTTATATCGCTGTCAGTCTTAGCCTTAGCCATTTGATCAGCAAGAGAAGGTAACACTCCATTAAACAGCAGAGAAGATGCTGGTGACTGCTCCTTCATAGTCCTTAAGACCACATCAGGAGTATAGTTCACCATGGTTGGTAAGTAAGCCAAACGTCTTAGGTGTACCAGCATAGCAGAATTATACGCTGACAAAGCTAATTGATCTGCATTAGCATTAGAGGCAACGTTTCTGAAGTCCGTTAGCAAAGAAATTTCTTCTTGAATGCTAGCGGCCACTGAGGATGATTTTAGCCTCTCAATCACTGAGGAAATGGATGTCAAGAACCAGTCCATATGTGATGAAATAGCTACACCCTGACGGGAAACTTCCTCTAATATAGAAGCTTGTTTCCCCGATAACTCAACCGTGACCTTGCCCGGAGCTTTGTTTGTGTCCCCTTTGCAGACATCCACAAAATCCGGGTCAAGGTCGGCGGCCTTGAAATCGAATGAGGAACCATGAATGGTATAGGCACGCGACGAAGGCTTCTCCACAGGAAAAGGAGCATTGGAAGCAGCCGGACGAAACAACGCCCTGGCCCCCATCCGCATTTGCCTTTCCTCCTGGGATTTGGGCCTAGCTAAAACCGACTTAAACATTTCCGTAAGACCATAAATAGCCTTAGAAGGAGGAAGTGATGTTATAGTACGGTTATCAGTAGGCGGTACATAAGCCATCGTCGACAAACGCCTAAGTGGTGGCGGTGGAGGACGCTCCATATCTGGAAAAAGCATATATATGCTGGCCAGAATATCCGAATACTTCCTCGAATCTTCGTCTTGATCTGGGTCAAGGTCAGAAGAAGGAGTAACGGAAGGAGGAGGTCGGTGACCTGGATGATGACTCGACAGATCCAACACATGTGAAGGTGACACAGGTACAGGACCATGCATGGCGTTATGCACTCCCTGCGGCACCTCCAAAAGTAATTGTCTATAGTAAGTCAATTCGGCTTGTTGCTGATTCAACCGTTGGATAATATCAGCTCGAACCGGGTCATGACCTACAGACAATTGGGTTGGAACTTGCCGATGAGCCAAGAGTTCAGACGCAGTGGAAACCATTGGGGCTTGCCCCATTATTCCAGGACGAACTGGTTGACTGGGCCACATACCAGGAAGTGATGACCTAGATTGCATATATGGCGGTTGAGGACAAACAGCCCTCTGGCCAAGCAAACGAGGCTCACCTGAAGGCCGGAAGTGGATATCTGGTATAGAAGGTGAAGGTCGACTGATACTCTGTGTCAGATTTACGACCGACCCCGCAACCGAATAACCATGGGCCCGTTGAGGTTGACCTAAATTCAGGGGGTGCTCGTTCTTTTGAGGAACCCCTTGAAAAGTAGGCCGTGACCTCACGGCTGATGATATAGATGGCACTAGGATAGGCCGAGCAGACTGACCTAGATAATATGGTTGACCCGACTGACCAGCAAAATAAGCCATATCAGAATATGGACTGCTAAATTTAGGTCGAGTGTAAACACTCTGATCGGGAAATTTAGGCACAGGTGCCTGATAACCATATGCCATCACACCAGCTATGCTATAATCCGCCACACCTGTTGACGTAAGTAGGTCACCGGAAGTCGTAGTCGTCCTTGACATCTTCATCTGGTCCATGGCTACCCCCGAAGGAAGTAACTGCCCTGACCCCATTTCTGTATGTAGGTCAGAAGCAGAAACTCGAGACTGACTAACAGAAGACTTCAAAAGGGCCGAAGTCAAAAGTAGGTCAGAGTCAGTAGCAGACACTTGACCTGCAGAAACCGACACAATAGGACAAGCTAGTCCCGTGTGTGGCTCTGAAGTCGTATGTCCATCTGTAGTACCAACGTCTGCAGCATGGCTCATCTCTGAAGGTGACTCTGTCAGGTTGACCTCTACCACAACATCTGTTGATTTGCCAGAGGTCACGTCGTCCAATCTCCCCAAGACCTGCACTGGTTTAGTCTTCTTCCCTGAAAGATCAGAAGGAAACAAACTAGTGGGGAAAGAAATAGGTGGTTGATCTTTATTTAACAATGAGACCAAAGTCCTATACTGAGGGGGGTCCGCCAACACAGTACTCTGAACCGTCTCGCTCCCGTGAGAGCGGGAAGGTTGAGGAACAAAAGACTCCACTCCTGTGTTCACAGTAACAATAGAACCGGTTTTGGCATATGCCCCTTCAAGGTACGATTGGAAAACATCATTAGGCCATAGCTGACATTCACTGCACTTAGTGAACTGGTTACAAAAATGGCCACGGCATGGCGGGCAAGCTGAATGGTGATCAGAGTCTGGCTTCTTCTGGCCACAAATACAGCAGAATTTTGACGCCATATCGTTTCAATTCAATTGAATACTTCCCAGCAGTCGTCTTATAGATGACTTGAACCAATTTAGATGACTCTGTGGTCTATGGAAAGCTGTAAATCTTCACTTTAACTGGAGCTTTTTCTAAGCACTACTCTACAGCACGGAGGAAGTAAAGGAGAGGAAGTGCATGGCCTAGGGATAGTCGCGCATGGGCAGTGGCACAGGATATACTGTGGGATATTTCATTTTCTTTACTTGAGTAGGGGTGCTAGGCACTATACCCATATGTCAGTAAGGTTGGTTTTTATTGCGTAAAAAATAGAGCCAACTGGGCGTTGTTCCTCGTCGCAAACAGGTCGATCAAGGGTGACTCCCAGACGATGGAGATCTGCTGGAACACCTCCGGATGAAGTTGCCACTCGGTCTGAAGAACGGTGTCTGGACGAGACAGGCTGTCGGCTAAAACATTGAGCCGGCCCGGGACATGGCGGGCGTGGAGATGACAATGATGAATGAGAGCCCAGTCGTACAGATCCCACACCAGACGAAACATTGATAGCGATCGGGTGGTACCCAACTTGTTGATGTGCGCAATGACCGTGGAGTTGTCCGTCGCAATGAGAAGAGACGAATTCATGAGATGTTGACTCCAATGTTGAACCGCTAGGATGACTGCCTTCATTTCCAGAAGGTTGATGTGAAGAGTGGCATCCAACGTTGACCACCTGCCGGATACCTCCAAATCGTCCAGATGGGCTCCCCAACCGGTCTCGGAAGCATCGGTGTAAGATGATGACTCGGGGCCGGAAACCGGAATGGTACACCCCGCATGACGTTGTGCCGGGACTGCCACCAAATCAGATGTGGACGTAGAGACGTCAAAACCGGCACCGCTGGGTTGAGGGAAGGAGTCTGTAGGAAAGGATACAGATGATACTGCAGAGGCCGAACCCGCAGTCGGCCGTAATGAGTCCGGTCCTGTGTGGAAGTAAGTAAACCCACCAAACTTTGCCACTGCTGACCTGTCCGTGACGTTGATGACAAAAACTTTCGAGTCAGCAGCTGAATCTTGTCCCAACGATCCTCTGGAGGGTATACCAGTTGTCGATAAGTATTGAATACTGCTCCGATGTAACGGCGAATTTGCGCCGGGACCAATTCCGACTTTTGAGGATGAGGGATGAATCCCAGATGACGTAACACCAGCAAAGTGAACCGGACCTGCGCGTTGAGACGGGACTCGTCCGCAGCCCATAGGAGGATGTCGTCGATATAAACCTCGATTTGAATACCTCGCAGGTGTAGAAATGCCATGACCGGAGAGGTGATACGGGTAAACAACCAAGGGGCGATGTTGACTCCGAATGGGAGGACTTGCCACTCGAAGCGACGTTCATTGATAGCGAAGCGGAGGTAACGACGATGACGTGGATGAATTGGGATATGAAGATACGCGTCCTGAAGATCGACTGAGGCCAACCAATCCCGATGATGTAAGCGGGCCCGAATCGATGAAACAGTAGGCATCTTGAAATGAGGGGGAGTAATGAGATGAAACTTGTTTAACACCTTTAGGTCGATCACCATCCGCATCTGGTCCGAGTCTTTCTTTGGTACCAGAAACACGTGGCTGTAAAAACCTACGCTTACCTCGGTCCGAGGTAACTCCCTGACAGCTCCCTTGTCGATGAGCGTGGAGACCGATGACAGAAGAGTCTGCAAGTGACCTGCGGAAACTGGCAGGCGGGAGGGACGCGGCCAAGCGATGAGTTTGGGCAGCGACTGAAAATCGAATAGGAAGCCCTCCTTCAAAACTCTTAAAATCCAGGCGTCGTCCGTGATGAGCCGCCAATTTTCGGAAAAATATTGTAGACGGCCGCCCACGACATGACTGAAAAGCCGGAAAGCAGGTAGATGAAAATCTTCGGCTTGATCGGACACGGTAATCTGATAGTCATATATTGGAATGTCCACCACGTTTGGAAGACTTCCCACGAAAGGAACGACGACCACGGCCTCGTGGAGGTTTGTCGATGCCACGAAAATTTCCCCAAAAACCACCATCGTGTTGAGAGGTAGAGGACGTACGACCGCGTTTCTGACAACGATCCGTAGCGACGCCAGGTCGACGGGCAACAGCAGCAATCAACCGAGAAGTCCGTTCTTCGCGAACCACGGGCATAACGGACTCAATAGCATTATTGAAAATGAACTTGGATGACAAGGGCTGATGAAGCAATTGATTCTTAACCACATATGGAACCTCCGGTTTGACAACCTTAAGTAAGGAATTGCGTTGAGCTTGGAGAAGCGCAACATAAGAATAGGAACCGGCCTCAATGACTTGCCGATTAGCCTGCACGAGGGTGTCAATGAAACCACGTAAATAAGCAACGCGACCCGGAGACAAAGAAGTCGACCCATTGTCTAGGCGTCATTCCGGATCCAAGACAATCCGAGAAGTAGCTAACAAAAACCAATCTGCGACAGATGAAGCACGTTGCACTACTTGTAACATCTCCTGGATATTTTCCATGACTTTGGAATTTACTTCAAGCGGAGCTGCCTTAGATGTCTTAGAAATCTGACTCAAATCTCGATCACGTTTGGGAGGATTATCAGGCAAAACGTTATCATGAATGACATGATTAAATCGAAAACGAGGCTTCTTGAATTTATTGTCATCCTCTAATTGACGATCAAATTTCTCTAAAAAATCCACCCAAGCTGGTGACGGAGCGCAAGTGAGAGGAGTTACCGGCGTCGAAGACGCGAATGCAGAATCCGCCGCTGTCCGACAATTAGAACGAGATGGAACCTTCGAGGGGGCGGGCATATCCGGAACCAACGCTAAAAGCGCCTGCATTCTAAGTGAATGATCCAACTTCGACGTATCTCCCGAACTTCCCACTGAAGAAGTGGAATCATCCGACGAACTCGACGAAACCGGCGAAGGCGAACGAGTACCATGACGTCGATGAGAGGGTGATAAATCGTGATCCACCGAATGATCAAGAAATGGCGTCTGCGAATAACGAGCGAGGTAATCTTGATAAGAAGGAGCCGAAACCCGAGGCAAACGGTGTATAGGATCAGGAGAACGTCGAGTCGAAGTACGAGAACGGCATACCGGCGAACGGGAAGGCCGTAAAATAGTACCAGAATGGACCGGTGGACGAGAACTACGAACCGGAGAACGAGACCGTCGAACCGGCGAACGAGAACAACGTACAGGTGAAAACAAACGACAAGGCGGCGTAACCGAGCGTCGTGAAGAAACTAAATTCCGAACCGGTGAACGTGAACGTGAACGGTATTGTGTACGTGTGCGTCGTGTAGCAGTATGTGAACGACAATGTAATGAATCAACAACCGCAGAAACCGGAGCTTGTAAGTTTGCAACTTGAACACTCAACGGCAGGTCCGAACGAGCCTCCATAGAATGAGAAACGGATTTAGAAAAACTATGTTTCGATTTAACCCGCAACGGAGAAATTGACACACGACGATGTTTATTTGCTTTCTTCTTTTTAGAAGAAACATGAGGTAAACCGATAGACAAAGGCGAAATAACATGTGGCAAAGAATTCTTTTGTCTGACGGAGACAATGGAATGCATCGGCAAGACCGACCTGGTCTTTGTTAAGCCGGACAATGGAACGGGTTTGGTAGCGACCCCAGACAATGCAGCACCGGTACAGGTCAAGCTGTCTAACAGCCGAGAATTATCTTCCTGTAGGATAGTGCCACTGGGAGGAATATATACCGACACGGGTGAAACTGGACCTTGAATAGCTGGAGATAAATCTAAGCCAACTCGGTCGAGATCCTCATTACATTTCATATCATTGACCAGGGAAATTTCTAATACCCGTCTGTCGACCTCCGACAAAGACGGGTCATCACACGCATGTAACAGATAAGCACGTCGAGCTTGGGCATAATTCCTCCAAGTTGACGCGTTCCATAACACACATTCGGCGCACGTGGTCGCCCGATAACACAACTCTTTACAACAAAAACAAGCCGTGTGGGCGTCCAAAGGGGACAAAACCTGCCCACACGTACGACAAGGAATAGTAGTCAGAACCTCAGACGTACTAATGCAATAAGAAATCCGAAAATAAACAACACAAGTCACACTTGGTAAAGGATATAACCAGCGAAACAACAACAACAACAGTTGTAATTGTCAAACACTTCTTCTAGATGTGCACTGTCGAGAGCAAACAGGAGAAAGAGGACTAGAATGATTTGGCAGTGCCTTTTATAGTAACCTTACTGGGGTGAGTGGGAGAGCTCTCCTAGGGGCGGACAACTCTCCTAGGGGAGTTAACTTTTGGTTTTAACTTCCGTTTTCTACGTTTGATTGTGCAGCTTAATGGAGATTAAGGCATTGAATTCAAGCAGGTTTACGATTTAGGAATCAAATATGTCACGCTGTAAGGCTGCGAAATCAGCAGATAATCTATTAAACCTATCAAAGAGGTTGGCAGGGATAGATGTTGCTGGAGGGCACTGCCTATCAGAAGGAGGAAGTAAGGCAGAACCGGAAGCAGCCGCATACTGTGACATCGCCGGCCTAGCTGGGTATCAAGGCAGATGTGGGTGAGCAACCCTCACTTGCCGTCTCGGTATAGGTGCATGATATGGCATAGCATATCTGACAGGCCTAGGAGAAGGAGAACGAAAGTAGGCACCCGATGTACCGGAAGTCGGTCGTGTAGGAATACGTGCAGTAGGAAACACTCGACGTGGTACATCAAAAGGTCGGACTACGGAAGCCACAGAAGGGTATGAAGTAGGCCTATACACTACACCACGTACAGGAAGTGGAGAGTACGGAGGTGCAGTATAGGGAAGAGCCGGACTGCTGTACACCGATGACGTAACCGGAAGTCTGTTCATAGATGATGTAACTCTAGTACCATACATCGATGAATGAACCGGAACCCCATAACCAGATGCATAAGCAGGAACATCATACGCAGAGGCAGTCCTATAGTAGGATGAAGTAGCCGACATCGGAGCATGCGCAGGAAAAGCAGCGGAAGTTCCGATGTGAGACGATGATACCGGAAGGTAAGTCGATACCGGGAGGTATGAAGACAGTGGTTGCATATAAGCATCCGATATAATCGGAGCTACCGTTGGCCGGAAGTCATAACTGGACACGGGCATATGTTGACGCTGGTCCGGTTGAGTAAGCTGAGGGGGGGGGGGGGCCGACAACGGCTGTTGTAGAGGTGCCCTGGACAGTCTGGGAACATTCAGTAGGGAATGGCCAGATGCAGCAAAACCGGAAACGGGTGTAATAATCACCGTAGACTGCACTGGGCGAGGTGATATCACAGTCGCTGGAACAGCTGACATCTTCGTAGTTGTAGACGGAGATGAGCTGGGCCGAGATGACGACAGATTCTCCGGAAGTGACGGATCCTTGACATGGGTGGAAGTCACAATCTCCGGGTTGACAATTCGAAACAGGGGACCCTCAGTCGGAAGTGACGTCACAGATGTGGGATCAAAGTTGGCCGTCAAGGTCAAGGGCGTCCCGTGCAATAGCTTACCTACGGGACGTCCGCCATCTTTGTTCCCCACCTTGGTCCCTGAAACAGAATTAGTACATGGAGGAGGAGAAATACTGACGACATTCGGCAATTTATTAGATGGAGTTACATTCATATCATGCGTAACGGACATATCAAGAGAGGTAGACTCGTCCGGCTCGTTCACAGAAGAGCGAGATGGAGAGTCGACCAAGCTCTCGGCACAATCGAAGCCAGGCGGGGGCAAAACTTCACTGGCATATGAACCGACAAGATATTGTTGGAATACGTCGTCGGTCCACAGCTCGCATTCTGCACATTTGGCAAATTGATCACACCAGACCCCTCTACATGGCGGACAAGCTGAGTGCGGATCCGTCGTGGGTTTGGATCGTCCACAAACAACACAAAATACGGACGCCATCTTTATTATGATTCGACAATACTCCCTGACGATATTTGAAGTGCAGGTAGGTCTCGAATCCAGGAATTTGGTAATATTCCACTTCTCTCTCAAGGTAATATCCCAGGAAATCTCCGTAGGTAATCCAAGGTAACGAGTAAGGAATATCGTGGTATTACAGATGTAGATCTTGAAACTTTTACGGGAGCACAATGGAACTACGTCTGACCGCTACGATTGTAGAGGAAAGAAGGAAGTGACGTGGTCAGACAGAGAGGACTCTGGGTACTCGCGCGTGGGCATTGGGCATTGCAGGGACTATTTCTTTTGGTTCTGTGGTAAGGTTTTACAATGGGGCAATCGCGTAGGAACACGATAGCAATAAGGTATGTGAAGGTAAGTTTTACAGCGCAAGAAATAGTAATTTTCAAAGATTTCTTGATTCTGGAGTCACAGTGACCTTGACTATTGACCTTGCCCTAAATTTTGGTACATGACAAAATGTCTCCCCGTAATTTCTCAATGGACACAACAAAAATCATGATTTTTAACAAATTCAGTAGGGAATGGCCAGATGCAGCAAAACCGGAAACGGGTGTAATAATCACCGTAGACTGCACTGGGCGAGGTGATATCACAGTCGCTGGAACAGCTGACATCTTCGTAGTTGTAGACGGAGATGAGCTGGGCCGAGATGACGACAGATTCTCCGGAAGTGACGGATCCTTGACATGGGTGGAAGTCACAATCTCCGGGTTGACAATTCGAAACAGGGGACCCTCAGTCGGAAGTGACGTCACAGATGTGGGATCAAAGTTGGCCGTCAAGGTCAAGGGCGTCCCGTGCAATAGCTTACCTACGGGACGTCCGCCATCTTTGTTCCCCACCTTGGTCCCTGAAACAGAATTCGTACATGGAGGAGGAGAAATACTGACGACATTCGGCAATTTATTAGATGGAGTTACATTCATATCATGCGTAACGGACATATCAAGAGAGGTAGACTCGTCCGCTCGTTCACAGAAGAGCGAGACGGAGAGTCGACCAAGCTCTCGGCACAATCGAAGCCAGGCGGGGGCAAAACTTCACTGGCATATGAACCGACAAGATATTGTTGGAATACGTCGTCGGTCCACAGCTCGCATTCTGCACATTTGGCAAATTGATCACACCAGACCCCTCTACACGGCGGACAAGCTGAGTGCGGATCCGTCGTGGGTTTGGATCGTCCACAAACAACACAAAATACGGACGCCATCTTTATTATGATTCGACAATACTCCCTGACGATATTTGAAGTGCAGGTAGGTCTCGAATCCAGGAATTTGGTAATATTCCACTTCTCTCTCAAGGTAATATCCCAGGAAATCTCCGTAGGTAATCCAAGGTAACGAGTAAGGAATATCGTGGTATTACAGATGTAGATCTTGAAACTTTTACGGGAGCACAATGGAACTACGTCTGACCGCTACGATTGTAGAGGAAAGAAGGAAGTGACGTGGTCAGACAGAGAGGACTCTGGGTACTCGTGCATGGGCATTGGGCATTGCAGGGACTATTTCTTTTGGTTCTGTGGTAAGGTTTTACAATGGGGCAATCGCGTAGGAACACGATAGCAATAAGGTATGTGAAGGTAAGTTTTACAGCGCAAGAAATAGTAATTTTCAAAGATTTCTTGATTCTGGAGTCACAGTGACCTTGACTATTGACCTTGCCCTAAATTTTGGTACATGACAAAATGTCTCCCCGTAATTTCTCAATGGACACAACAAAAATCATGATTTTTAACAATTTCACGACTTTGGGGACACACTGACATTGACCGTTGACCATGAACTACAATTTGGGATGTGACACATCGTGTCCCCCTAATGTATCTACTGACACAAAAAAAATGTTATTTATAATAATTTCCTGATTTTGGGGTCACAGTGGCCTTTGACCGTGACCTAGTTTTTGGTATGCGACACTTCATTTCCACCTATTGAATCCACTCACAAAAAATCTGTAATTTTTAATGACTTCCTGATTTTTAGGTCACACTGACCTTTGACCTTGATTCTGGGGTCACAGTTACCTTGACTATTGACCTGGATCTAAAATTTGGAACATGACAAACCGGCTCCCCGTAATTTCCCGAAGGACTCAAAAAATCATGATTTTTAACAATTTTACGATTTTGGGGTAACAGTGACCTTGACCTTTGACCTACATTTTGGTAGGTGATACATCGTGTTCCCCTAAATGTATCTACTGACACAAAAAAAAATGTTATTTTTAATAATTTCCTAATTTTGGGGTCACAGTGACCTTTGACCCTCGACCTTGACCTATCTTTTTGATATGTGACACTTCATTTCTCCCTATTGAATCCACTTACAAAAAGTAGAAATTTTTAATGATTTCCTGATTTTGCGGTCACACTGACCTTTGACCTCGACCTACATTTGGTATGCAACACATCGTTCTCCCCTAGGGCATTCACTCACCAAAATTAAAACTGTAGATAGAAAACTGCCAATGATCAATTATTTCCTGATTTTAGGCAACAGTGAGCTTTGACCTCTGACCTCGACCTCAATTTCACCTAGGATATCCACACATCAAAAATTAGAACTGTAGATAGAAAACTGTCCCAGATATAGACCGGACACGAGGGACGGACAGACAGACAGACGGACGGAAGCCGCCATCAAATAATACGTCCGCCTTTTGGCGGGCGTATAAAAATCAAACATTTATAAACAATGTTCATATTTATTATCAAATCAAACCGCAGTAGAAAAGAGGAAGTATTCATGGAGCACATGCGCAGAGCTAACCGACTGAGCTCCCTAAATGGAGATAACTTTTATTTTGCAAAGGATCTCCTAAAGGAGGGAATAAGGCATACCAATAGCAGGTGAAGATTTGAGCAATAAATTTGAAAAATTAACACTAATGACAAGGCAAAACTTGCACAGATAATGAGATTTTGAGTCAATATATTTATCTTCTAGAACATGTTTGACCCAGAGGAAAACTCAATAACATGCCACTTTGCCCATAGCTTATTTGTGGACAGTACTGTCATCACAGATGATGCCTCAATTGGTCCACATTGAATGGCCTCGTCAACAGTCTGTACATCCATATCATATTAGTATACTCACATTCTGATACAGCAGCCTCAGTCTGTCCTGATCAGATGGCCTCATCCCCATTCTGTACATCCATATCATTCTAGTATACTCACCCTCTGATATAGCAGTCTCAGTCTGTCCTGATCAGATGGCCTCGTCCCCAGTCTGTACATTCATATTCTAGTATACTCACACACTGATACAGCAGTCTCAGTCTGTCCTGACCGGATGGCCTTGTCTCCAGTCTGTACATCCATATCATACTAGTATACTCAATCTCTGATACAGCAGCCTCAGTCTGTCCCGATCAGATGGCCTCGCCCCCAGTCTGTACATCCATATCATACTGGTATACTCACCCTCTGATACATCAGTCTCAGTCTGTCCTGACGGGATGGCCTTGTCTCCAATCTGCACATCCATATCATACTAGTATACTGGATGGCCTTGTCTCCAGTCTGCACATCCATATCATACTAGTATACTCACCCTCTGATACAGCAGTCTCAGTCTGTCCTGATCCGATGACCTTGTCTCCAGTCTGCACATCCATATCATACTAGTATACTCACCCTCTGATACAGCAGCCTCAGTCTATCCTGATCAGATGGCCTCATTCCCAGTCTTTGCAACAATATCATACTGGTATACTCACCCTCTGATACAGCAGTCTCAGTCTGTCCTGATCGGATAGCCTCGTCCCCAGTCTGTACATCCGTGTCATGCTAGTATACTCACCCTCTGATACAGCTGTCCTGATCAGATGGCCTCGTCCCCAGTCTGTACATCCATATCATACAAGTTTACTCACCTTCTGATGCAGCAGCCTCAGTCTGTCCTGATCAGATGGCCTCATTCCCAGTCTGTACATCCATATTCTAGTATACTCACACTCTGATACAGCAGCCTCAGTCTGTACTGATCAGATGGCCTCGTCCCCAGTCTGTACATCCATATCATGCTAGTATACTCACCCTCTGATACAGCAGTCTCAGTCTGTCTTGATCCGATGACCTTGTCTCCAGTCTGTACATCCATATCATGCTAGTATACTCACCCTCTGATACAGCAGTCTCAGTCTGTCCTGATCCGATGACCTTGTCTCCAGTCTGTACATCCATATCATGCTAGTATACTCACCTTCTGATACAGCAGTCTCAGTCTGTCCTGATCCAATGACCTTGTCTCCAGTCTGTACATCCATATCATGCTAGTATACTCACCCTCTGATACAGCAGTCTCAGTCTGTCCTGATCCGATGACCTTGTCTCCAGTCTGTACATCCATATCATGCTAGTATACTCACCCTCTGATACAGCAGTCTCAGTCTGTCCTGATCCGATGACCTTGTCTCCAGTCTGTACATCCATATCATGCTAGTATACTCACCCTCTGATACAGCAGCCTCAGTCTGTCCTGATCAGATGGCCTCGTTCCCAGTCTTTGCAACAATATCATACTGGTATACTCACCCTCTGATACAGCAGCCTCAGTCTGTCCTGATCAGATGACCTCGTCTCCAGTCCGCACATCCATATCATACAAGTATACTCAATCTCTGATACAGCAGTCTCTGTCCTGATCAGATGGCCTCGTCCCCAGCGTGTACATCCATATCATACTAGTATACTCACCCTCTGATACAGCAGCCTCAGTCTGTCCTGATTGGATGGCCTCGTCCCCAGTCTGTACATCCATATCATCCTCCTCTGTCTCTTCAACACGCCTACAATACAGGATATGGGTTGAATTTTAAGTATTCATGGTTATATTCAACCAAGTATAGTCTGTATAGTACCTGTTTGACAACATGTGAATACATTTGTAACTGATTGTTTTCCACTATCGCACACCTGAGCAGATCTATATGTGAAAGCTTGTATAATAAACTGTATTTAGTCTCAAAGGTGCCACATCTTTTCCATCTTGTATTCAGTGAACAAAGACATCATATTTACTGACAGTTTATCTTGTTTCTTCAATAAGTACAAGTCCTCACTCTGGGTAAAGGAGACATGACCATATTTTTTTTACAATTGAATATGGTATTGAGCCTGTCATGAAGCATGAAATTCTTTAGATTTTAAAAACAGGATGATTCTATTTTCTTTGAGAGATTGGAATGAAGGTGCAGTAAATATTTTACACTGTACAAATATTCATCGCCTCAAAAGTTGCACTTAATGCCATTAAATATTATAGCATTCAACACAGAATAAATTAAAATATTGTTATTATGGAACCACCACGCAACTGTGATGACTATTTCTGTTATCTTGAAGTGATTCAATTCACCTTTGTACAACAAAATGGTAGGATTACATAGTAACTTTACCAAATACTCACAGGAGACTAGAAGGCAAGAATTTCTGTAGCAGCTCTTGAAAATTGATGGTTTCGTCCTCCTTCTTCTTGTTTGTGTTTCTAACCTGAGAAACATAAATGTTTGGATTACAGCGGCTTGATTGGATGTTCTCCATATTCAAGCAGATTTATAAGTGTAACAATAGACCAACTACAGGAGCCAATAATATCAATATACCAATACCAAAGTGTGCAATATAAAAGTAAGACTATATTATTAAACTAATTTTCATGCAGGCCCTGACATATTTAGTTTCCCGTGTCAAGTTAAACTTACTCTAGCTGATCTCCGTTTTCCCCCGGGGTTCTCCATTAGCTGATGTGGCCGTTTTCTCTTCATTCCACGCCGAGAGCCAGGACCGATATCATCAGCTTCCATGGGCACGGGATGGTCTTGTAGTGCAACTGGAAAAAGCAATATAATAATACATTTGACCACAGGTAAACCAAGTATCCCCAATATCCATATACATCATGAGGGATGGTAGCCAAGTGTGTTAGGTAAGAATTAGGACTGTAAAAGGTATAAATGAATACTAATCACTTTGCGGTTTCAAAACAAATGAGAAATTGCATAAGTCACCAAAATGACATTTTTTGTTGTTTTTTATTTATCTATGATAACAATGGTAGACTTGTCTGAAATAATTACATGTAGATGACAAAAAAGAAGTGCAAATTTTGTCAGTTCCAGAATCCAAATATTTTTTTCGCATTACAAAAGAAAATCATAATCAACTCTATAGGATGTTGAAAAAAAATGTGACAAAATATATTTCCAGATAAAAAAATTACGCTTTTAAAATTAACTGTCAGACGAGAAGTCTGGAGACACACTAGAAGACTGAATTAGTCAGTGAGCATTGCTGTTGAGCCACACATGTTTCTTTTAACACATAATATTGAAAATTAAGTAAGCAAGTCATTTAACTTGGTTGAATTAAAGATAATCCTTTCCTTTTCAACGTTGTTCAGATTAACCTTCTAATAACTCCTATAATATGGAGCGAAAAGCCATGAAATTTGGACACAATGTTGTATATTTGTAGAATAGGCATCTCTCATTTTCTCTAAATTTGTCTCCCTTTCAAAGTAATCCATCCTTTTAGTTGAAGGGGTCAGTATTTCAAAGTTCTTCGAATTATTGAACGTTGAACTGACAATATAATTTCCAGGACGAAATGTTAAAAAAGTAATAGTATTCTAACGGAATTTGAAAGTTCAAATATTTTTCAAGCATACCTTATGTCTTAGCGGGGATATTTGAAGGCTAACATTTCACAAACTGCTACCTTTAAGTTCAAATAAGTCAGCGGGTTAGATGGTTGGTATATTATCACGATGCATGCAATCACCCACTTCTGTTCCAAGTTAGGTTAGATAAATAAATTTGTACCTTCACAGGTACCACTGAAGAATTTATTTTAGCAGTGTCAACTTCTTTTCTATCGTCAACTGCGAAAACTTATTTCACATTTTTACACATTTGCCTCTAAAAGTTTTTTGCCAAAATAGTGTTCTTGAAGATTGTGACAAAAAGTAGACTGTTTGATGTCTTGTTTATTTGCAGAGAATATGACTGTTATAATAACTGACAGAACAGTGTTATTCCCATGCAAATTGTATTAAACTTAATAGGTTTACTAGAATATGATATATTTAGGTTGTGTAAAAGAACAAATTAAAATTAAAACCCAAGAAAAGCCTGTGAAGCTAGGGACTATTATTATTCAGCCTCACCAGCCAACTTGTTCATACCTTCAGCAGACACTGATGGTTCTGTGATATTGGCAGTGCTCTCAGAGGGCATTATCTCTGTGGTTGTCTCCCTTCGCTGTTCTCCATCTCCCTTGTTTTCATCTATCATGCATTTTTCCACAGCGCCTTCTGTCTCATTAATGACCAATATAGGGGGCGGGCCAGTCTCATTCCTGAGCTGGAATGGGGGTGGATCAGTCTCACTTCTTAGCTGTGGGGGTGGCTCATTATCATCAGACTGTGGAAAGACATCTGGTGTGCCGACTTCCATATGTTCCATTTTCTCAAAATCTGAAAATGGATCTTGTTCCGAGTCTTTCTTATCTTGCTCCATATCTGGCTGCTCTGTGGCCAGTTCTGTATCCCTGGTAGGGGTCATCACTGATGGGTCATAAGCTGTGCAGTCAATTCTCAAGCACATACTCTAAAACCAATCAAGCAAGCTGGTCAAATCAAGCAAATTGATCTTGGAACATAAAAACAAAACACACAAAGAGCAATAGAATGGCATTGTCTCAAGTTTTATTCAAAGTCACAAAATCAAGGAAATTTTATGATCAGAATTATCTTTTTAAATTTTTTTTCCCAATTTTTTGCACATACCCAAATTATGTACCTAAATCGACAGGACAAAGAAAAGTTAGTACCTTGGGTGGATCTGATTGGCTGATATAGTCAAAAAGCGCAATCAAACTCTGACCTAGGCTCTTCCAGCTGAAATCAAACAATAAGTATTCAAAAAACATTCACACATAATATATAATGAAATAAGTCACACTGAACAGGAAGACAAATATACTTGGTGACAAACAGACAGAGTATACAATTCCAGGCATCTCCACAAACACAGTGAAGCTTTAGGAATGTTCAATGATGGGGTGTATATGTAACTGCAAACCATTCAGGGATAATTAGTGATAAAAGTGCTATTGAACTCAAAATAGTGTGCAAAGTAGTTTAAGGGACATGGCTTTATTTTATTGGTGATTGACTGATTATTTGTACAGTATCACTCTGATGAACTGATATCCTTAAAGGAAGAAAATGTTCTTGTAAACTTCCGTGTATTATAGACAAAGGAGAGCCGATAGTACATACGTGAAATTAGCCAGCGTAGGAAGTTTAATCGGTGGGGGTGGTATGACTTTAGTCAACTCTCGTCTTCTCTCTCTCATTTCAAGAGCCTCGTTAATAATCTAAATCAAACCAAGTCAAACTTAAAACAACTCACCAACTCATATAAACATGCCAGTGATCACATTATGGTTCAAGTATATTTCTTGGAAGTTTAAGGATCATATTGTCAAAATCAAGAGATGTCAGAATCCTGTTTGAGCGATGTAAGTACTGTACTCACATGTTCGCTGGTGTATTCCACATACATATTCCTTCTCCTGTACATGCATGCACTCTGATCATTATATTTCCTGTGGATAAACTAATTAATTGGTGAATGGTACTGAACTGGGATTACCTCATCAGCCTCTGATTGATCCACTGTAGTACTAAAAATCACTGGGTCACTGAAAGGAAGAATACATGGAAAGAAATTTGCACTATTAAATTCCAAGTATGACTGAATATCAAATACATCATTTTCTGTGAAACAGTGAATCTGAAGCGAAGCGATTTCTTTTACTGCATTAGATCAGCACATGTAAACAGAGTTAAACCATAAAATTAAATGTGATTGCATTAATTTCCTACATGCCTGGTGTGCCTGGCTATCACAAACTTCTTAATTTCCAGCATGAGAGAAGACAGAGAAGAACATGAGATTGATCTAATCAAAGCCCCTCGGCTTTCCCCAAGTGAATGAGACCCATGTGTAGTGTGAATTGGGGAAGAGATAGTACTATGTGGGATGATCAAGCAAAAGGTAATTTACAATTTGCAGTGTATGGATGTATCAACTAAGTGTATGGAGTATAGAACTAAGCATGCTAAGTATTACAGTTCTGCAGATATAGTTGGTTACATTCAAGCATATAGGACAGAAATAGAAATAAATATATCTGCAAAGGGGCATAATTCTGTAAAATATGGGCCGAGGGGAGCCACTTTCGATAGGCATCTGACTTAGCACTAGATAAATAAGTGCTAAAAATTTGGTGGTTGTGTCTCCAGCGGTTTTGCCTAAAATGCTGTAGCGGTCGGACGTACACGGCGACGACAATACCCCAAGGCCAAAATGGCCGAGGGGTAAGAATACAAGTAGATAAATAAATTTCCAAAATTTAGAACCTGTACTGAACATGCATCTTCAGATATAACTTGTACATTCAACTACAGATCACAAAATCGGAGATTATTACATCCGAAAGGGGCATAACTCCATAAAATACAGGCCGAGACAACTAATTTTTTTGTAGGAATCTAGACTACAACTGGATGAAAAAGTTTCCTAATAATTTGGTAGTTGTATAAAACACAGTTAATTATATATAACTGGTTACATTCAAGCATATATCACAAAATCAGAGATAACTGCACCAGGAAAGGAGCATAACTCTGTAAAATAACGGCCGAGGCAAGTAATTTTTTGTTGGCTTCTAGAATACAATATAAATAAATTTTCAAAATATAGTAGCTATATCGAACACAGTTCTGCAGATATAGTTGGTTACATTCAAACATATAGGACAGAAATAGAAATTAATATATCTGTAAAGGGGCATAACTCTGTAAAATATGGGCCGAGGGGAGCCACTTTCGATAGGCATCTGATTTAGCACTAGATAAATAAGTGTTCAAAATGTGGTGGTTGTGTCTCAAGTGGTTTTGCCTAAAATGTAGTAACAGACTGACAGATGGACGGACGTACAGACGTATATGGCGACAACAATACCCCGAGGCCCTGAGGCCGAGGGGTAAAAAAGTGAAAACTTTTGCATAAACTTTAAACCCAGCTATTACAGGGGGTCTTGAAACCGAAGTCCATTTCATTGACCCTTTGGTTTAGAAGGACCCATTAAAATCCGTCCTTTATTATGGTATTCTTCAATGGTATTTATGGTATTAGCAATTCGGGAACACACAGCAGTAGTAAATTTGCTGTTCACTGGACAGCACGCTATCTGATATAGTTATGTAGTGATTGAATTGAAAGTTGCTGAAAATACAAGTTACTGAGTCCGCCTCAAATTCGACTCACGAGTTTAAATTTGCACCAACTTCAGAACGACCATTTTGACTGTCAGAAAGTGGAATTTTGCTCATGTCTGTAAGCTTGTTGCAAGATTATTTTTGGGATCAATTCAAAAGTAAAACTGTTGCATGCCAATCAAAATATAATATCATTACTCTACTCTCAGTGATGGCAAAATAATGAGTACAATTACTTAAGCACTGAAATAGCATTAGTTATAATATTATTGAGTCAAATTGAAGTTTACAAATTCGAATTAACACTACTTGTGTACCGGTATCAAATCATAAATGAACCTAAAGCATATTCCTAAAGAAGAAAACCTCCTACCACAACTGGAAAAATTCACTGGTTTCTTTCTCAAGGGCAGCATGCTCTTTGAATATTCTGTGTCTGATAGCCAGGCCTTTAGTGTAACAACTGTCCATCTCCAAGGCCTGGGCGATGTAACTCAAACAATCTAGTGGGGGAGAAATGAAGGAACAAATGATAAAATAAACACATTACTCATTTGGTAAAATCCAATTGTATTGAAATGATCTGGATAAATGGTTTGTCTTGGTCTGACAGACAAAGCTGATCTACCAGTAAAGCTCTACCCATGACCTTTCCATGTTTGAAACTAGATGAGATCAAACACTGTCAGCAGCACCAATAGACCACAAGTACCTGTCCTCAAGGGGATAGAGGAGAATTTTGAAAAGGGGGGGGGGGGTGCTTATAGGATCAGGCCAGCAACCAACTTTTCAATGTTGTACACAAATGGCTATTTTCTCACCAAAATCAATGTTTTTCAACCCAGTTTTCTCCCTCATGCTCGCTTATACTTACACAATGAAAAGGAAGCTATCTTATTTGAATATTCTGTGAAATTCGGTTTTAAGGAAATGTCTGTCACTTTTGTCAATTACAGAAATGTATGCAAGGTTGTTGTTGCTGTCTGTGACGTCATTTTGAACCAGTCATGTCATCGTTTCTTTTTGCAAGCCCCAGCTCTTTTTCATTGTGAACCATGCACTGAGGCTGTTTTTCTTTCAGGCTCTCTTTCTTTCAATGCCAAAGATAGAGTGTTGCTGTGTACCAAATTTTGTTAGTTGCCTTCCTGGTCTTATATTCTGAACCCTATGAGCATCCACCCAAATTTCTCCCTCTATCTCCTCGAGGACTGTTGTACATGTACAATAGACTAATTAAACACCATCCTATAAATAAAGCTCTTCACTCTTTCTGCACCAAGCCCAGTAGTCAGTTGGTCTACATAAATGTGACCTAATACTCATGTCGGTGAAAAATCTGGGTTGTTACGCTTGATTGGTCAGTCGCTTGATTGGTCAGTCAAATATAGGTCAAGAAAGGGCTTAACTTGTAGACACTCATGCTTTTCACGAGAGGTACAGTAATTCTCCTAATAATTCAATCACAGGAAGTTCACTTTTCAAACTCTGTTATTCAAACAAAGAGAAAAAGTAGCATTCCCATTCTTCATTCAAATTGAAGAAAAGTCATATAATGACAAAACATGACACTTTGTAGCTGGTACCATGGAGAATATTGCCAGATAGAAGCCATTTTTGCTGCACTTCCGGTGATCGAATTATTTGGGGAATTACCGTACTCTGATCATGGTAGTCACCATATACAATTGGAAGCATTAATGGCAAGGTGAGGAGTAGGGCTTCATCTTAAGAAGATGTCACACAAATTAAATAATCTACAAACTTCTGGACCTCAGCAAAAATTATTAATCAGACTTGATGCATTGATTGGAGTCATAAACTTGTCTTGTACAAATGACTGATAGGCAGTGACTATACTTTTAGCTGTCATTTAATTGAAGTTATTTACAAAAAAAACAATAATGGCAATAGAGTCTAATGAAGATGCACTTACGCCAATAGTCATTCAACACATACAGAACTGTTATTACATTGTCCAGACAAGGCCAGTGACGCGGGTTACAATGTAAACCCTGGAAATAATACACATGGGAATTAGAAGTCATATAACCAATAAAGATGGTCCATACTTTCATGAGAGAGAATTGGCTACCCATTATTAAGGCAATGACGGCTCTTAATCTGAAGGGTTGAAGGTGAGGGGAGAGTTTAATAGAGCGGGGGAGGGGGGGGCGGGGGGCGGGGGGGGTTGGTGTTGGTAGAGGAAGCCGG
>JAVTVY010048665.1:0-22544 GCA_036873755.1 Hanleya hanleyi
CGGAATGTTTTGACTTTGACGAAGTTTTGTAGAGTGATATATATACATGTATAGAGAAATATCTCAAGCGAAACTCGTTTTTTTCTCCCTATTGGGTCCGGGGGTTTCTGCCTCTCGATTTTTTTAATCTAGATGTAAAATGTCGTTTCTTGTGCATTTTGACAGTACGTATTTTTTTTTATTTTTAAAAACTTTTAGAGTTCTTGAGTGAACGTAAGTCTCTCAATCTCGACGCATGTTTTGGATTGCATCATAGGCCTGCCCATTAAAAAAAAGTACATGTAAAACGGGATAGGCTAAGCCTTCATTGTTCATTTTTAAGGACTTCGTATGACTTATTCAGACCTCCCTCCTGGAAAATTATTTAGGTTTCAGATGCAAAATACCTCGTTATGGTGCATTATGATGGTACGATTATCACATTTGTTATTCTCTTCGGGAGATCATCGAAACTATAGACCTATAGATCTACTGTTTACTATATTTTTTTCTTTTGAAATTATTCAACCTCCCAGCTGTTCCGCTGTCTCTGTAATGGCCCACCTTTGATCTCTGTGTGCTGTACTGGCTGGGGTGATCAGTCTCCAGGATTATAGGAACTGTGGACACTCTCGTATTCTGGCACATGTAGGCACCCTCGTGATACGACTGAAATTTTGTTGAAAACGACGTTAATCCTACTCTCTCACCCCCTCCCCCATCTATTTTTGATGGTATACATGCTACAATAAAGCTATTGTAGATGGGCTGCACATCACTGAAGCTTCATACGAGCACATTCGAAGCGATCCCTTGCACTAATATTTCTCCGATTATCATCACCTAATTTATATAAATGGCCTACCAAAATATACATAGAACGTGTTGATCACTATACTCAGTACCCGATACCACACCATCATCCTGTGAATTTAATTCCTTTGTACGGGCGTCAGGTCTCACGCGTATATGGAATATCATGACATGACAGACTCTAGGACGAAATCCTCTTACAATCCATCCAGAGCAACTTGATACACAATGAGCCAATATATCCTGAACGCCTTCATCACAGACCATGTTTTCAGATCTAATGTGCATATGTATAAAATGCCATGCAGAGAAGGAAAGATGATGGGTTGATCCAGTTCATTATGCCTTCGTTTCCAAGAAATCTTCTCTAAAGCAATTACATGACTGTCAAATCGACTAACTTAGAAGGAACCAGTGACTGGATATTCCTAGGAAGTCACGATGACAATCCAGGAAGCCACTCTGACTATATTCACGTTCGGGTGATTCAACAGAGAACCGTTAAAGATGCTCTAACTCTTGGAGTCAATGTGACTCGTACCTGTAGGTGACCCGACAGCAGTACACCATAACGAAAAAAATATTGAAAATCAACCTTCACATAACTAGTCATGTACAGAATTGACAAGGATCGTTGAAATTTGATCACGGATATAACATCTCATAACACCGCCAAGAAAAACACATTCAGTTCAAAGACGCATTTTGCAGATAGGTTAACCTATCGAATGACGATTTATATGATAAAGCATCTGGCTAAAGTGCTGAAATTTGTCTTCAATTATTTATTTCTGAATTGTATCACCTACGTTAGAAAGGCTTGCAAGTTTCACTGTTGCCATACGGATTTTTCGTTGACATATGCGGGTGGGACTAAACAGTTTTGACCATTTCCTTGTGGAATACAATATACAAAACACCACAAAAGAAAGAAATTCTTATTATCAGGTCGAAACATACCTATATTGGTAACAAACTGCACAACAGTAATCCCAGCAGCGATTTGATAGTTACTGTGGATGTTAACTGGTACAGTCGACTTTATACATGATCACTTTCAACCATTGAAATTAACTGCTTGAAACGATAAAATGCGACATACCTTATGTAAAATGCAATGTGGGTCAATGTAATTAGCCGCACGTGCCAAATCATTTTAGCAAGGATGCAAAAACAGCACGACAATTTGCTGACACATGAAATGCTAGTATTGTGAGATTCAACACTGCGAAAACCTGCATTTTCCAATACTGCAAGCCTCCCCATCCTCGCTGGAATTCCGGCATTACCGGCAATCCAAAGTTGCTTATCATTTGTTCCTAAAGCACACAAGTTCATTTTAAACCCAAAGTGATAATGTGAACTTCTGATCCATTCGGTGGATTATCATTGGCACGTTATAATGATTTTTCTCGTGAGAAAACAATTCCACAGAACAGTACATCAGCCACAAATGTCCTTTAATCTGCCCATTAACTAGCAAAATTAACGCATATCTTCAATTGGGCTTTGTAGACCGGTCGGTGACCTACTGACCTACACAACTGACACCTGTGCGTAGTATTAAATGTTTCTGAACCATGTATACCATAGCTTATACACATACCTTCACAATGATATCGTAATTGCCAAGTATGACCAATAGATTTCAGTAAACATCTGATATGGTGACCATCCCCCTAAATTTCATGTTTATGCAAAATGAGTTCGATCTCTGAATAGTCTTGTGAAGAAGTAGTTGAAGGCAGATGACGAAATTATTTCGTCGAAGACTTGCACATGGTCTGTAGAGGATCTACAGCTGTTATTTTTATATTGGTGTCTTTTCCAGTGCACACAGCTGACAACATTGAACACATACACTAATTTTCATTCTAAACTCACGGTAATGACCTACTGACCTATATAACAGACGACCAATCAAAATAAATCTTCCATCAGCTGATAGTCCATACACATACTTTCATAATGATACCTTACATGTAGGATAAAATGCAGTAGAAGTGGAAATACGTTGTCATAAGAAGGGGGACCGGGGTGTTGTCAAGTTCCCTGATCCGCTACGAGTGCCTCTAGCACATTACCTACCCATGTTTCAGAATGGCCACCCACGCTAGAAGGATGCGTCTATGTATGGTCTAACAGAAAGTCACAATAACATTTTTCTAAACCGTGGGTTGAAGTTCGATGCTGAAAGTGGCCTTGGGATGATGGACTATAATAATGTCTGGGTGTCCAGAACAGAAAAAGCCTCGATTTCATGCTGCACTCTATGGCAGGCGATCTGTTGCAATATTCAATTTTTCACGTTTTTATCCTATTAATCATTTTATACATTCAAAAATCGAGCAATTCGTTCAATTTTTACGAATATTTTTACGAATATAAAATATATATGCTCAATAATGTTTTATATTTTCAATTCAACCGATATATGGTATATATAGCATTGAAACTATGTATTCAATCATTGAATATAATTATTCATTTAATATATTCAATATATTTATTTCAATCATTGAATATAAGTATTCAATGATTGAAAATAAGTATTCAATCACTGAATATTTACTATTCAATCATTAAATATACTATTAAATCATTGAATATAGTATTCAATCATTGCAAACAGTAATATTTACATGTTCAAAGGGAATCATGATATAGCTTTTACTTGCAAGGCTATATAGCTTTTACTTATTTAGGCTTGCAAACCGGCCTATAAATGAAGTAAAGTGGCGGAGTTGAGTAGTCCACCTGGCTAACGTTTTTCAGGTCGGTAGAATCCTTGCTTGAAAGCTGTGAAAGCAGCTATCGTTATAGTTATTGTGACATGGCTGAAGAAATTACGGAGAGGGTAAAAGGGGTACTGAGAACGTTATCTTTCAGGAGCTCGCCCAACCTCCAAACAGGGTTATCTCCCCTTCTGCCAGTCGATCGTCCCTGCTGTCATTAGCCCTGTAGCAAAACATCATTTCACACTACTTGGACCTTACCAGCCAAACAGTCCTTATCAGCCTACTAAATACTGAGATATTTAATTTTGCATACGTGAATGTGGGGTGGGTATTAATTGATTTAGAAAAACAAACATTGCTTGTTTGTTTTCAAACACGCTACCGTTGTTGTTGTTGTGAAGAGATGAAAAGTTATTTAACTACCGATAGTCGCGGATTGTTTGTTTTGTTTTGTCTGCCGAATCCCCCAAATGCGCTGCAGTTGGTTAATTCAAGTTGTTGATATACAGAGCAGTTCTGATAATCTCGCACTTTTAATATCCGTCAAAGGCTACATGGCTTGGTGAAGACCGAATTTGTGGAGAATGCCAGGGCGTTTTTGACAGCAGGGTCGATCGACCGGCAGAAGGGGAGATAACCCTGTTCGGAGGTTGGAGCTCGCCATACTTGCGGCGACCTGAAATGAAAGACGCCCGTCCATTGGCTGTGTTAACTGCCAATGAGAATTGAATATAAAATCCGAACATTGAATACTCCATTCAAAGAATTGAATATCATATTCAAAGAATTGAATATTATATTCAAAGAATTGAATATTATATTCAAAGAATTGAATATTATATTCAAAGAATTGAATATTATATTCAAAGAATTGAATATTATATTCAAAGAATTGAATATTATATTCAAAGAATTGAATATTATATTCAAAGAATTGAATATATATTGTGTTAAACTATTTAAAATTTTCTGTTTAGGTAGAATGTCTAGTTGGAATCATTGAATATCGCTAGATGCATGAAATTTTGCAACCAGAGACAGAATTATTATCTTCAAAGAAAGGAGAATTATTTTATTTGTTTGTCATAGAATATTGAAACATGCCGCCAGCCATAGCACTCCGTTTCAACAACTGTTTGATGTTTAGACATGTTAATTGACACATTGAGGCTTATTACCCGCTGCAACTCTTTTGTTATCTCACGAGCAACACATGAAGTAGCCAACCTGTACTAAAAAATGGAAGAATACATATAATTAATGAAACAACCGTAGATATTTTTTTCCAATACTTGGCACAAACTTGCTAAATATTTGTGTGTACAAGGTGGATATACCTTGTGCGTGATGAAATTTTACAGATGAATTGATTATCTCTCAAAAAATCTTCAATTTTAGATACATTTTTTCCCCATCTAACAAAATGTTTTGCATAATGATGAGGTGAAATATATAAACTGAACGTAGCAAAATGATTCTGGAATTATTCCACCTCCCATGACAAAATTTCAGAAATTAAAGAAACTAGTCTGCATACTTGCTAGTCCACTTCTGAAGAATATACGTCACACAATCAATGCAGATATGCAATTTGTGCTTGAACATACAACTGATATACACTTTCCTAATCAATGATGATATGTTTTAAATAGAATGCAGAATTCAGCCAGTTTGCTTCGTTTTTTCGTTCAAGCTTTCGCAGTCTTTTCTTATTTTAACCAATTAATACAACATACAAATGAGATCATCATACATCAAACCATACCTCATGGTTAGGTGAACAGGCTTATGTGACCACATAATGCATGATGAGGACGGGTCAGAGTGCAAACTGCTGAAATTACCCACACATAGCAAAATAGCAAAATTCTATCAATTGTCAAAACTAGTCATAGATTATATAATTCTGAAGAATAACTCACATAGTTTTCACATATATATTTATGTCTATGAATGAAGCTGCAGGTGATTGCTAATTTCATATATATTTTTGTCAAGGTACTTTAATCTCAGTTTGCTCAGGGAAATAATGTACCATTGTAGCACCATCATGCATCCAAACGTAACTGATGTACGAACGAAAAATAGTAGTGACAGTTTTCTGGATTGCTGACATTGTAAAATACCACTAATTTTACTCCCCCCGCCCCAAAAGTGAGTCACTTCTCGTTCTTAACAATATTTTACTGGTACTCAATATCTGTGTGTCTTATATGATGTTGAAGCGTTCTAGTTCATCATTAGAGTAGGAGGATTCAGTTTATATTTCAAGATCTGTGTTAAAACAGTCAGAACGATATATATGTGATATAAAATAACATAAATATAGGACAGGAAATATATATCGTTCTTTGTGAAACGTTATAACTCATCTCCATAGACATAATCATTTTCCAACTTCAGTTTTATCGCAATTAATGGATAACAATTGATCAACTCTGTTTACTGACTTCTCAAACAAACTACTGGGTAGTAAATTTTCATTTCTCCTATATGGGCGACTAGGGGGAACTAGTTACAAACGGTATATATGTGATAAATATGCATCATGTTTCCAGAGTAGTGTACTTACTTCAAATGCATTGTACAAAAATCACTATAGGTTGACTCTTTCCTAACCTACAGCTACAGTTATTATTTGGTATAGGCTTATTTCTTTGTGCCTGTCCAAGTATTACAACAATGGTTCATGAATAGTAGAGTAAGCCAGTACCGTATAAAAATTGATCACTGTAGCACCTATCGGTATTCCTGTTACATAACAGAGATTGGCGACACGGTCAGCTACATGGAGTTTAATGATTTATATTAGGGATAAACAGCACAATTTGGTTAAAAGGTACCGTGTGTACCTTCGTTTATGACACAAAACTCATCCAATCCTTGTACCTTACCTTTCATCAATATTTTGAAAAAGTTAAGTCACACATATTCCAGTTATCACCAGTTAAACAATATTCCCTTTGCAGTTACGATATTGTCGTGCCATTAGCTAAGTAGAGTCTATAAATTGTTTTCTATTTTTTTCTATATGAGAAAATCACATTACCGTATAGGTGATTTCCATAAAGTGAAATGATATACCATTGTATATTGCCAACAATGCCTTTCTGGGGATTTTCACAGGGTAGTCGATGACCTTGTCAAATATAATCATCTTCAGCAAGTATATAAAATGAATCTTGAAGTCAAGTTTATGCAAATGCTACTAGCTTTGTTTCATATCCTGACTGTTACATGCAGGCATATGTTTGTTTTCACATCGCCATGGGACGATTGTCCAGGCAATCTAATAAGATAATTTATATATACATGTTGTGATGTGTGTATCTATTAATTCCAACTATAAACTGAACTTATTTTGAAAATCAGTCTGTCTCACAGTGAATACAGGCTCACTATAATAATATTCCTTATTGGAATGTGTTAATGATAATTTGGAGTTTTCCAGTTTAGAATACACTTACACTCCATCAGCCTCCCCCCCCCCCCAATTAACTATGGGCCGTTTCTTACATCTGACGGTGACTCAAGTTATCAATTTTCATCAGATGTGTTCGCAGCGCTATTAGATTATTTGTTCGTCGACATTTGTATCTAATTCTACGCCGATGCTAGGTGTCCACTTATATGAGCGCCTACAATTGTAGGTGCGTTACAGAACATTACATGAGTCACTCATCATCCTTTAATGTTTTTAGAGGAATGAAGTCAGAATAATATCGGCCTGTGGGGTCATGTAACCTCTTGTCAGTACGTCTGCATTTTCTCCACCATCTTGGCATCTTACTACCTAATATGCCTGCTAATACTATTTTATTTATCTGCCAGGATAGTTAGAACCAGGATATATACGCAAGATGGTTGCAGCTACCATACATTTTGCTAGTCATCCCTTCCCCTCCATCTATCATGCATGTTTGATATCCATTAGCAGAAGATTTGAGACATTGATCGTGAAAGCAATTGCCACAAACAACCATATTTCGTACAAATATCAGAGTGAACCCAAAATCGACACGTTATCCAGTATAGCAACATAACTTTTAATCACATCATGCCAGTCCAATAATACGAATTCATACTTTATATTCGATTTGTGTTTTCAGCGGATCATACTGAGATGGGGAATAATAAAATAAAATGGCTCATTTTAGAAGCAAAGACCTTTCATAAACTACGAGCGTCCAATAGACAACCGTGGTCCATCAATTAAATAAGAATTCAGATTGGCAAGATTGTATCTCATGACTATTAAGTCTAATTTCTCATTTCTTGTAAGAAACTTTTCCGTATTCGAGTATTTTTTCTTGTATGCCTGCTCGGGACTCGGTGCAAATAGTGTGAAAAAATCAACGTATACACAGTGGCAGTCTGTTATAAGCATAGTCTGATCCCAAACGCAGAATGAACCATCTATGTAACGCATGCTGTCCAAGAGTCAAACGGAATTAACCTCTGCGAAGGTTGCAATACCAACCTGGAGATTCAACCATTGGAACTCTCGGGTTTTTGGCGAAATAATTGGAACTCTCGTGGCGGTAACGCTATTCATCGGGTAAGGATGGCGGATTCGGAGAGACAAATGCGGCCCAGCGATAAAACTTGGTCCGAGTTGGAAAAGCCGTATAGCTAGGAATCGTAATATAAATGATGCTTTGTCGTCTGGGGTTCACTGACCAGGCTTCACACATTCGCTAGACACACCCAACTTTTGGCTCTTTGAAAAGTCTTAGAAAAGAAGAAATGCGCATCAGAGCCACGTGGATGATGGTAGTTTTTAATTTTGTCAAACTTATATCTTCAGCTCTGAAGTTTTCTCGTAATTTCATTACATATATTGGAGATGAAAGAATCCAACTCCACTGAACGTCGGTTTACCCATTATTGTAGACACAATAAAGAAAAGCCTTAAACTGCAAGAACAACTACAGCAAGCGTTCAACAACTACAGATGAAAGAGAAGAAAACAGTATGACAATATATTGGTCTACCAACTAACCTGCTGACAAGTTGGAAGAATATATAAAAAGGAAATATGGAGGAAATCAGGCAGTAACCCACAACGCCACTGAAGAAGGAGCGTTTAAGATACGGTACGACGAAAATTATCTGAACATGAAAAGCTTACTTTAACGATCGGATACTTACATATTACAATACTATCCGAAGCAAAATGACAACTGGAATATACCCCCGATACACCATTCATTCCATCAAAATTTCGAGAACATTTCGATGAATCCAAACCACAAACTCAGGGCGTCCACGATGCTCATCTATTGATATCAGATGAGTTATTTGAGCTGATATGTCATCACAGCTCCCGAGCTAGGATATCTAATTCCGCTTAAGCTGGTGCTAGGGGCCGTGTGGATACTTCATTGTCTCCACATGAACATCTGCAATAAAAGCGTGGCTGAGATACTAAGGTTACGTCCGAGAATCCATCGTATTCTCGGGTCTGAACCTAAGATGCCGAGAGAAGCTTTCCTGTAAAGTCATATGGTTGCTTTTTAGTCGCCAGACGTCGTCAATTTTCCCCACCTCTTGCATATCGCTCCAATTAAGAACGGACTATCCATAAGTCGACTTTGAGCTGAAATACAAATTCTGAAAGATAAACACCAATGATATGTATAACAATGTCCACGTATGGCGGATGATACGAATAACACCATTTCAAAGCAGAACACTGGAGACATCAAAACAAAACTACTGGAAATATGGATGAGAGACATCGGCCGACAAGAAGAAAAGTCTCAAGAGATATGGCTCAAAAAGGAGGAATGGCTGTGCTCGTTACCATCACAGAACAACTAGCCATTGTATTCTGAAATTGCACAGAGAACTCAGCAGAATAGTCCGGGCGGACAACGACATCAACAAACCTTAGCGTCTATCGAGATACCACCCGAAAACACTCGAGAAGTTGACATCCGTACCTGATTCGCGTATCAGTATAGAAAATCGCAGACCAAGTGAGGCTGCTCCCGTCAAAAGTATACGTCCGAAAGACGGGCTAACATTGGATGGAACAATAATGGGGCTACACATTATCGATGTAAAGAAACCTACAATAGGAAAGACCGTTCCGCACAAGAGAACGGTAGTGGACATTATGAACGATCCGATAGACACACAATGTATCCCGGAGTAATACAGACAACCCGTTTTTCTTTCAACCAACGCCAACCCAGATATCGGGGGCGATTCAGACAGAACAAGGCAAATTACCCAACGTAATTAATTTATTTTCTTATACACTATAACTGAAGAAATCTCTATTAACATGTCAGGTCTGAAGTTCACACCAATTCCATCAAATATCACTCTGAGTTGGATAAATATATTTAGGAATTTAGTGGAATTACAAGCGTCTAGTCCGTCATTCATAATTCAGCCGTCGTCCATTAGAGAATATCCGCGTCCATAATCCAAAGACCTATTCCATATTCCATATAACAGTATTAGCACCAAATTCAAAAAGACAATCATAGTATACATAAACATAGGCTTGTTTCCTGGAAGAGAGAAGCGGTCAACAGTTTTCAATGATGCCGGCAATACATCATGATGTTCCAAAAATATCAAATCCGTATCGCTGATCATTATTCTTAATCCATACACTCAAAATAAAATTCCGTTTACTCGAACGGAAAAAATCCGTCCCCAGGGAATCAAGGGAATATTCCGTTATTGTAACGGATTCCTATTTTTTAACGGATTCAACGGATTTTATTATCCGTTAAATTTAACGGAAAAGTCCGTCCCCAGGGAATCGAGGGAATATTCCGTTATTGTAACGGATTCTTATTTTTTAACGGATTCAACGCTGGGCCCTTGCTGGTAACCGGAAATTTATTAAATTTTATCCCATGCAAACTGGGTTTATATTGAGTGGACTTTTTCACGTAACTCTAACGTCCGAGTTAAGAGAAAAATCCTCTCAGTATATAGATCATCGGAATCGTTCGTAATATCCAATGTTTAATGATTTTAACTCAAACCGCATTGATATTGACTGCGCTGATTAACTCTCATGTGGTTTTTAATTCAGTGCTTTCTCTTTGTCGAGGAAGAAATTAAAAAAATTTAAAATTCTATCGATCGGACAGAGTCGGACATGTTTGGCATATAATTCCGATATTGCTCATTAATCGCAAACGTAATTATACATGCAGATAAATTTTAAAATTACAATTTCCTGCTCGTAAAAGTAAAACAAATGAGTAGGTTCATTCAAGTTAGATAACTCTTGGTGCGGTGATGCCCACGACGGCCCGGTGTGGTTAGGTTAATGTGGAGATGCCCACGTCGGCCCGATGCGGCCAATACATCGCTTTGGCTTTCCCTCGTTGTCTCCACATGACTCGCCAAACATTGGCTCATCGCCGGAAAGCCGGCGTCGGCCCACATTTGCCCTCACTCTCCCCGACGTGGGCCCCACATGGACAATAACACACAATGCCAACGCCGAGATTGCCCTCACTTGGCCTCCATCTCTCGTATCATTCATACCCGCTGGGGCAATGCTGGTTTGCCGATGTCGAGCCAATGTCTTAATTGCCGATGTTTGGGCCTTCGTCGGGCTAACGTGGCTGATGAAGCCTGTGCAAATGTCGGTTCCTCCATATTTCACCCGCATGGGGCCGACGTGGGTTGGCCTATTCATATACAGCCCAATTCAGAATGTGGGCTTTCCAGTACTTAACCCACTTGGGGCCAGTGTAGGGTTGCCCATGCCGCCACAGCCCGCGACATGCCCACGTTTGCCCAGGTGGGACCAATGATTACTTGCTGACTGGGATATTCCGTTGATGTAACGGATGAGTCCGTCAGTGCAATACAACAACGGAAGATTCCCTTACTATAACGTACTATTTCCGTTTATATAACGGATTAATCCGTTAAAACTACCTAACGGATAGTAATACGTTAAATTTTAACGGATTATTATTTTGAGTGTAATATTCGTTGTAAAGTCGTCATCTAAAGAATGATGTATCTCAATCACGCTTTGATTGTGATTGTTCATATGAGTACCATGAGGATCTTGAAGTACATGGGTTCATACGGCCCCTAGCCCCGGGTTAAGCGGAATTAGACACAAGTTACGAAACGTAGCGCCATAGATCTGGCACGCTACGTTCGTATTTTGCTATCAGCATGCGATATGTATCGCCAAATTTGAGAAACTTTGAGTGGAGGCGCTTGGTGGAATAGCCCTGTTTTATAAGTTTCTGCAACAATGTTTTGTGACGTTGATTAAAATCGTCACATTTAACTCCGATTACGTGAATTTCACCAGTCAGTAGCACAGGATTCAAACAATAGTTCCCTCGTAGATCCACCAAAAAGAAGGGACAGACATTTAGATCATTTTTTGGGCAAAATAGCTAACAACCATTTGGTAGGGATAATTATGTATGAAAACTTCATCTAGACTTCAAACGGCGAATGCATTATAAAACTTACAAAACAATATACCAACATCATCATTAAGGAAGACAATAAGAGAGGCGCTGTGGTTGTGATGAATTCGGATCATAATCGGAACAAAACGAGTTTAATACTTCTCGATAAACCATTCACAATCAGATATCAGATAACAATGACAAACAAATTCACTCTAAAGTATAGCCACGTTTCTAACCAATTCTGAACAACAATATATTACGGATTTTGATTTTAAACTAGTAAATTTGCTGGAATCACTATAACATTCACAAATCCCGAGTTATTAAAACAGCTGTTGAACAACAAAACGTTAATATATCACCATTTTATGGCCAGAAGATCTCAACTGCAGTTCTTTTGTTGTTGGTCTGGCATGCGTTATACAGAAAATGAATAACCTGATAGATATACTCTTGAAACATACACCAAATATGTCAGTAGTTATGTAATAGATGATTTAGATTTCCTTAACTGTTTTGCAGGAAATGTACCGTCAAATACTATACTTGTCAGTTTTGACGTTACCTCACTTTATAGTAACATACCACATGCATCAAGTTTGGAAACTATCGATAAACGTCCCGAGGGTTTGGAATGCAGATTTAATGAGGAGTTATTAGTACACAGCGTTAAGTCTTTTCAGAGAACGATGTATTTTATCCAAATTCTTGGCACAAAATCACCCCACGTACACTACAATGTGCTTAGCGTATCTAGGAGAAATATTGTTCGAGGCCATGGGTAATGAATTGCATATCGTTTCAATGAATGTAGTACACATGAGAATACATCTTTCAAATATGGAAAAGCTATTTGGAGGAGTGTTTCCTGTTATGGCAGGGGTCTTAAGGTGATATACAAACTGTCTACAAGGTTTTTGCAACGCTGCACCCGAATATGAAATATAATATGGAAAGCAGTTGTAATAATCCACCCTGTCTCCACAATTTGGTAAGTAAAAATGAAAACAAACTAATCACCGGTTTGTATCATAAACCCACTGAAACTGGAGAATATATTCATTTCAAAAACAATCATACAAGACAGATTAATATCCATATTCCAAAAAATATTGCCGTCGGATTTACACCATATACTGTCTGAAGAATTGGGTCAAATTGATCAGATACTTTGGGTATAGACGTGACGGACCCATTTTGGATCCTTTCGATCCAAATATTTTAGGTACTTCACGTCCTTCTCACAGCGCATACCAGCATTGTGACAGAACCGACCCTGAAAATGATTTGGTAATTTCATCCAAGTTGCCACATGAACAGGTAAAATAAAAGCGTGCCTGAGATACAACACATATCACGAATCGTTAGATTCTTGGTATGTGCTTTAGAATAGGTTAACCGGAAGACTATACTGTGAAGTCATGTGGCTCTGTCAGTATGTCGACACCTCTTCCCAATTCCCTTATATGTGTTGTAATTTTTACCTGTATATGGCGAGATTCTGCTGGTGGACGTTTCGTCCCCGAGGCCCGCCCCCTATACAGACCATTTGGTCTTTGATATATGTTGGCATTTGTGGGAAGTTGATGCTGGGTCTACATCGGGCCTTACAGACTAGTCTTTTGTGTTAAATGCCGTCATTTTCATCTGACGACGATACAGCTCACCAATCCCCAGTGTACGAGTTTGTCACAGCGAAACAGCTCACCAATTACCAATATACGAGTTGCCAGAGCATTTCCATCATTGCTCTCTAGATTTGTATTTAATACCGCTTATGCCGGTGCTAGGGGCCGTGTGGTCATATCATCCAAGTTGCCACATGAACAGGTACAATAAAAGCGTACCTGAGATACAACACATATCACGAATCGTTAGATTCTTGGTATGTGCTTTAGAATAGGTTAACCGGAAGACTATACTGTGAAGTCATGTGGCTCTGTCAGTATGTCGGCACCTCTTCCCACTTCCCTTATATGTGTTGTAATTGATCAGTAGAAGTTTTCCAAAAGTGATTATCAAGACAGGCCTAATAAAAGGCAAATCACATGATATTAGAGTAAAAGGCTTTCGTGAACATAGACAATCTACATAACGCGGAAATATATTGCCAAATTGTGCAAAAAAAAATAACATACTGCAACAGAGTCAAATAAAGAACGTTCTAAAAGATGTGAAACTCATTAAATGCCAAAGACTAAAAGGACAAAAAGCTCATAACCCGTGTCACATATGTAGAAAACTCCAGCACACCTAAGTGAAACAAGCAGCCAGAGGATGCTAGGTCCCCCACCAAAATGGCAGCAATATTTATAAGCGCTGTCGGTTTCAGAAGATATTCATGAGGATGGCAACAGCTACTTCACAGGCGTAAGAAGCAGAGGGGTCTTTCCACCTTCCCAGGTTTTGAGATCAACTCCGAATGGCTGACTGAATGTTGATTGCTACTGTAATATATTTTCTTTACCATGTAGCATGAAAATTATGTAACCGAAATGCAACCCCAAGAGACAACTCATGGCATATTATCTGCAAACTAAATTTGACAAGAATATGAAGGCATCCTCAACCTATTGCCCAGAAACCAAATTTAGACTTTGCCACAAGGAGTCACCACCTGTAGGTGCAAGCAGGCAAAACACAATTCCAAATGACATCTCATGTCATGGTATCGGCATGTGAACTTTGAGACTCTGAAGAGGGGTCCTCAAGTTATTGCCGGTACTAGATGCCCACCGGTGTTCATGTTATTTGGGGCGGGTCACATATGAATACAAAATTTGAGAATAATCTGATGAGCAGTTGCCAAATTATTGCCCGGAAACAAATTTTTCCACCAGGAGACGCCACCTGTAGGCAGAAGCGGGAAAAATACAATCCCAAGGAACATGGTATCGTGGAGACATCTGCATACCAAGTTTGAGAAGAATCCGATGAGGGTCCTCAAGTTATTGCCCAGAAATTTAGATTTTGACACCAGGTGACGCCACCTCTAGGCGCAAGTCAGTGAAATGCATTATCAAGCGACATCTTATGTCACGGTACATTCATACAAAATTTGAGAAGAATCCGATGGTCAGTTCGCAAGTTATTACCCGGAAACGAATGTGTGATGTTGCCACCAGGTGGCGCCACCTGTGAGTGCAAGTGAGCGAAAGGCAATCCCAAGCAACAGCTCCTGGCATGGTAAATGCATGCCAAATTTGAGAAGAATCCGATGAGCCGCAACGTTTCTCATGTTACCCAGAAAGGTACATATGTAGGATATTTGAAAGAAATTCAACCAAGTGTTTCTAAGTTATCACTTGCAGCATGGAATAATGGAATGAACTCTAGTGGCGCCACCTCCGGGTGGATTTTGCTGAAACGCATCACCAACAGTGTTTTGTCGCAGGGAATGCATTTACCAAATTTCGAAGAAATCCGACAAATTGTTCGAAAGTTATCGCTCGCGAAGGATTTGAACAAACATGCATTAAAGATTGGAACAAGACCCAGTGGCGCCACCTACAGGCGGGTCTTGCTGAAACGTGATACCAGCGACGTCTTGTCGCAAAGAATGCAGATGCCAAATTTCGGAGGAATCCGACAAAGCATTTAGGAGTTATCGCTTACGCAGTATTTGCACGGACATGCACTAAATATTGGAACAAGACCCAGTGGCGCCACCTACAGGCGGATCTTGCTGAAACGTAATACCAGCAACGTCTTATCGCAAAGAATGCAGATGCCAAATTTCGGAAGAATCCGACAAAGCATTTAGAAGTTATCGCTTACGAAGTATTTGCACGGACATGTCCGTGCATGCACGGACACATAGAAGCAAGACCCCAGTGGCGCCACCTACAGGCGGATCTTGCTGAAACGTAATACCAAGAGACGTCTTGTCGCAAAGAATGCAGATGCCAAATTTTGGAGGAATCCGAGAAAGCATTTAGAAGTTATTGCTTACGAAGTATTTGCACGGACATGTCCGTGCATGCACGGACACATAGAAGCAAGACCCCAGTGGCGCCACCTACAGGCGGATCTTGCTGAAACGTAATACCAAGAGACGTCTTGTCGCAAAGAATGCAGATGCCAAATTTCGGAGGAATCCGAGAAAGTATTTAGAAGTTATTGCTTACGAAGTATTTGCACGGACATGTCCGTGCATGCACGGACACATAGAAGCAAGAACCATTTTAAAGTCCCCGGCCGCGTTGCGGCGGGGGACAAAAATGCACAGACTCTCGTTGCCGTACACGCGAATACCTGATTGAAGGCTCATCATTTTCGTTTAAGAGAAGCAGCACCTTTACTTTAAAGGTAAACATGAGTTTTGATTCTGGACTAGGGAGTATTGACCCCATCTGGCCTGGGCGATTTGGGGTGTATGCAGCCTCGGTCCATAGCTCTGGTGCTAAACACTATTCTCGTGAAATTTCATGTCCATGTAGAAGTTGTATGAGCTGACCAAACACTTTTATAATAAACAGCTTATAAAACTGCCTAACACCCAAGATATCTTGGAGAATTCTCAAATTCTCCGTAGCATTACAAAGTACGTATAGCCTTTTGCAGCAATAAAGTTAAAACACCTAATCTGCTCAGATATAATTGTCCAGTATGGAACTTGTATTGGAGAAGATCCCATTTTTTAGGTCGCAAATAGGGTCGCATGGTCTTGCCAGGAAAAACACTGCTGCCATGCAATAGTAGAGTATACGAAGGAATGGTCTTTCATTTCAGAAATGGAGGTTTTCAGGAATCCATTCTTACTTCGAAATTTGAAAGACTGTGAACAGATCTTTCCAAAGTTTGGACCACTCCTACTTCGGAAGAAACTCGCCTTCCTTATTTTATTTATTGTCTATATGATTTACGGGGTGATAGCTTTATCGGGATAGTTATTTCCATGGTTACCAAATTGCCCGGATACTGGACAAGATAATACCAAGGTGGCATTATTATCTCTAAATGCTGTAACTATCTCCAATATAGTCTCGACGAACGACACTAACGAATCACACAGCATAAGGAACATTGGCTTTGTACCAGGATTGCGACGGCGGATACATTCTTCGCTATTCGACATATGGCGCACTGGCTGGCACCAAATAAACTATATTGCAATCGTCACAGAAATACATGCATTTCTGGCCATCTACTCATATAATTCCGAGTATATTTTATATCAATTCTTGGAAAATGATAAGGATAAAATTCTAATTTTGGGAGAAGTTTAGAGAATGTGAGACGAGATGAGATTGAATCAGTCACAATATATAGGAAAGATGTAATCTGGACAAATGCATTATGGGATTGGCCAATAAACTTTGCTCAGCCAAAAATAACCAGTTATCAACTTAGAACTCCAGTACATGTCGGCGAAGCACAACAACGATATCGCAGTATTCAATGAAGGCCAGTGCCCAACCTTTCTCTGCCGAAGGAGTGAAAAAGAAGAAAATAGAAGTTAAACGCTGAACGGAGAGACGCTTAACGGGGAATACAGAAAGATGGATGAAAACTTAAAATGGAATTTAACTGGTTTCGCTCAAGAAATAAATATTGTAGGAAGTATGACGAAGGCAAAGAAAAGGTAAGCTGATTTACGGGTATCTCTTCAGCTATATTGCGTAAAAATAACGATACCGCTTTTCTGAAACCATTTCATTTACACAATACCAAAATGGAGCTGTTGAGTTTGATACTGTTTGTTCAAACGACTTTTTATACATAGAAAGTTAACGGTAGGCCTACATGTTTTCAATGCAAATTTCTATTCACAATCAACGACACGCGGCTATACACTAATTTACTAAAAAATCTGTTTATATCGTCATGTAATAAATAGGACCTAAATCCTGGTCTCGTTTGGGAAACTGTATCTTTTGAAGAGAAATGCAGAAGAGAGAGCGAAATACAACCGCTCGCCCGCAAAGATAGATCTTCGCGATTACTGCATCATGTCAGCGAGTGGAGCAACTCGCAATAATTTGTTTCTTGGGACATAATATGATATCATTAACCAAGTGAACGTTGTTTCTCTCAATTATTACAAGATGTCAGGAGAGTTTGGGCTTTAAATAGAATTTTTAATTGAAGAAAAATGGGATATGAGCCATTTGAGGTACCGATATTCTGTGAAATTGGGAACTTGCGAATATTATTCTTCGCCTTCAGAGGTGCTCCTTATATTTTACTGTCATCAATTTCTCAAGTCACACCCGTTTAGAGCTAGTACGTTTAATTTTAACAATCCAATAAAAGACAAAGGTGATGGTACGATAAGGCGGGATTTTGGCCTATACGTGGTGCGGTTGAAATCGAAAAAATAAAATGTCCTAAAAATACTTAGCTTTTAATGTAACGGCAAGAGAAAGTATAAGTACACAATACGTGAAAATTTTAGTGCGATTGCGTTATGATTATAGCTATCACATGAAACTGAAATCCGCAGCTTGTGCTATTTCGTGAAAAAAGGGTCTAAATCGAGTCCTTCAGACACGCATTTAGACGCGAAGGACCCCTTGGACCAGAACGCCATTTAACCTGGTGCTGTGTGGTAACATTATATTCCCACTGCTGGAAGATCTTTTTGGCCCAAGGGGTCCTTCATATTAAAAAAATGAAAAGTTATGATTCATAACGTTTGAAGTTTTCGTAAGTAGATTAAAGTGACAAAATAGCCTGTTACAGTTGTTCGTATGTCGTGGTGTAGTGGATACGCACATTGGATCTTAAGCGCCTCAAAATTTTCTTTTACCGAGTTCGAATCCCAGGAGGGCAACATGTGTGACGTCGACAAGTTATTTCAATATTTCTCATTTTTGTAAAAAAATATTGCATTCAGTATACCTGAAATAAGATTTTAGGCTATCACTATGAACCAATTAAAATTAAAATAAATATTGTTTACCGATGACACGATACCGTGTGGACATTACGGGCCAGTTATAAGTAGATCGAACGATCAGTCGCTACCTGTTACAACGGCAATATATTCGCCTAAATTGTGTATTTTTTCTCCAATATGTGCATGTAAAATCGACTGTAACGTGGTGAAATGATAACGTCTTGGTAGGGAACACATGTGAAGCTATCATGGTTCACCGTAACATTCAGTCCGTTGATTGACAGTTGCCGCCGACGACAAGTTGTATATTGCATTGTGATTGACAGATGGAGAGAAGAAATGTACATTCCTATGAGTCGGCTGGCTGTGGGCAAAAACCCCGCCTTAAAATACCATCTCCTTTCGCTGAGATTTTTTAGGTTCAGAACAACTGTTGTGTTTTCTTTCAGATACTGATACTCTTGTTTCATCTCTACTAAGGGGAAATCAACCTTAGATCTAAAAATAGCAGATTTAAATTCTATAAAAGTTGTAAAAGTAGAATAACTGCCATCTATCCATCCAGATAGCTGAAATACCCAAGCGAATAACATCGAGTTCCATGGCCCAGTGGGCGTGGCACACAGTTGCCTGGCCTGTGGGATATTGGATGGTCCATGTCTACGTATCTATTTTTTTTTCTTCAAAAAATTATGAAAATTAATAAATATATATGTATTTTTTAAATCGATTTTTTTTTAAATATTTTTTCTAAGTGTATTTTTCTTTCATCTTTGGCTCAATTAAAGTCATTCTCTGTAATGTCAAGGCGAGTTGCTACGTTTTTAATTATCTATCATACCCTGTCCTCTATGACGTAGAATAAAAGAGAAGTTGGGAATAGAACCGCTCAACACGGTCATTTCAAAACATTCTCAAAACAGAACGGAAGCCTACTTTTCCAAATGCCATCCGTTTATTACTTCCCAAGTGTACCAACCTTCTGAATATATACGCTTTGAATAGATAAACCTTCCCTTGAGGAGAGAAATTCATTCTTCGCGCCAAAACACGGCTTTTCAAACTTTTAGCCAGCACTCCGGCAAAAACCACTTCCGTCAGAATTTTAAGAACCGGGCTATACAATATTATTAGCGACGATTGGTCGAAATTATCTCCAAAGGTCATCTCCCGCCCACTGGATTATTTGCCCCTGACTTTTGGAGATAATTTCAACCAATCGTCGCTGATAATATTGTATAGCCCGGTCCTTAAAATTCTGACGGAAGTGTTTTTTGCCGGAGAGCTGGCGAAAAGTTTGAAAAGCTGTGTTTTAACGCGAAGAATGAATTTCTCTCCTTAAGGGAAGGTTTAGATATTCAAAGCGCATATATATCCGAAGGCTGGTCCACTTGGGAAGTAATAAACGGATGGCATTTGGAAAGGTAGGCTTTCGTTCTTTTCTGAGAATATTTTGAAATGACCGTGTTGAGCGGTTCTATTCCCAACTTCTCATTTATTCTATGTCATAGAGGGCAGGGTATGGTAGATAATTAAAAACTGTAGTAACTCGGCTTGACATTATAGGAAATGACTTTAATTGAGCCAAAGATGAAAGAGAAATACACTTACAAAAAATATTTTAAAAAAAATCGATTTAAAAAAAATATATATATTTATTAATTTTCATAGTTTATTGAAAAAATGTATACGTAGACATCGACCATCCAATATCCCACAGGCCAGGCAACTGTGGCGTGGCAATACTTTCTGATGAGCACGTTAAATAGTCCAATAAGTAGAAGGAGCAGTAGAACGTCCAATATTGTGATATCATTAACCGACTGAACACACTAGACAAGGCCTGATAACCTAACGACCTCCAGGGTCAATTGCTTAGCTGATGTTTCACACGTAATACGGTATATCCGGTCCTTTCGTCTCACATTGAGTAGGCAGCAGTACCCTATGGGCTTACTTGCAAACGGCTGAAAAATGGCAATGTCGCCCAGGATATTCTTTTTTTTATAGTCTCAGCGACATATCTAGCTCGACATATCCATCTGAAGTCTACTACGGAAAGTTATAAAGAATTATAAATCCAAATTATATGGAAAATAGAAGCGGCCAATCGTGCCAGTCCAAGTGGTCTTCAAAGCCCCCATCGCTATCGATTAATTTAAATAAAATCATCTCATTTTCGCTTTAAATGGGGACCGGTATACAATACAATACAATATGTTTATTGCACGACTCGTAAAATGGTACAAGTATGGCAAACAAAACAATATACTTGACGTTTTGTTCGTGGAACCGAAGCGCCGGGTGGGAATATCCACCTCTATTCATAACTGAAACAAACTGTCCTGAATACTGTCCTGTCCTGAATAGATCCCATTCTTTGATGTATACAACTAGTGTTATCCGTATAACGTATATCTGTTACTGGATGTTCGAGAAAACGACCGCGTCAGTCACAATTAGATCTCAGTTAACTTGCAGATGTGAATTTCGAGTTTCTGAACACCTCCTCGATATTCGCGTGATTAGAGCTATGACCACAACAATCCAGAAGTTCTGCACTGCACTTTTCTTGAACATTCGGAATTGCGGTCTTGTAATTTTCGCGATTGAACTCCCAATTGCTATGAAGTAATAATATGAGTATTGTTCTGTTCGCTTCCCCACATACATTTGATCTGAAAAGCTCTGCGTCCCAAGTGTATCGCTTAAATAACTGATTAGATATACTGATGGCTGCTGAGGTGACCGAGTGATTCCGAGCGCTGTCATTTACTGCTGGCGATTTCGAGTCCCGCACGGGATTGGCTCAAGTATTTGTGTTTTACCAAGAAAGTTTCGTCCAAAAAATATTTGAATATAAATATATAACCGAGATGCTAAATCGGTCTTTCATACTTATGTGATCAGCATATCGGTGTTCAGTTACACATCGTTGACATGTACGGCACCACTATGTGTAGAGTGTGTCACTCATGTGGTAACAGCTTAACTTAGTTAAACACACGCGTCAAATCCGACATTCAGTAAGCAGTCGGCGTCCATATAGAATATCCACGTCCATATAGAATATCCACGTCCATATAGAATATCCGCGTCCATGCATATAGAATATCCACGTCCATATAGAATATCCACGTCCATATAGAATATTCACGTCCATATAGAATATCCACGTCCATATAGAATATCCACGTCCATACGATAATCAAAATATCTTATTTTCACGACACTTTTAACACTGATATCACAGCATTACGGTATATTTTGGTCGGGAAAATTTTCCAAAATAAATTGTCTTTTGTGTTTGTACATGTATTTCGATATCAGAAGAAAATCATAAGGCCGTCGGAATATTTAAGAACTGTGTTTATGAATTATGTTTTTAACAAAGATGAAACTTTATCAGCATACATGTGTCAACTACGTTACTGATAGTTGAGTGACCAGCTGGCATAGTTGCCAAAGGTGATAAAGTTTAAGATTCACGATAATAGGTTGTATTTCTGTTCTCATGTTTGTTGCAGATATGAGTAGTATAGTAAGTGGAAACTCTGGCCCGTTTAAGGGCAGATAACTCTGTTTGAACAATTTTTCCGAAGATAGCCGCCAGAGGGCGCCACCAGTCTTGTGACTATAAAGAGTAAATCCATTCTTATTTAAATAGTTCCGGCAACCTTTGACCTCGAATTCTTCCACGGTGATGCGGTCTGGCGGTGATGCGGTCGCTGGAAAAAGCGTCCGCGGAGAAAA
>JAVTVY010048666.1:0-24805 GCA_036873755.1 Hanleya hanleyi
AGAATATTGCATTGGTGTCTCTTCCATGTCCTTAGTTGACGAATTGTTACTGTGGTCAAACAGGGGAACGGCGATACCAAGCACGAAACTGGTGGCTGGACATGTATAGCTTTCTGAAAAAAATATAACAAAAAATATACAAATAAACTTCATTCAAAATATATAAAAATCATGGCATTATAACTGATCGTTCGACATATTCACAAAAAGATGGTTTTGGTGCTGTTGTTTCCACAGATCTGTTTTTGTTTAGCCTGCATATAAATGTTCTGAAATATTTGTATGTGAGTATCAATGTAAGTTAACACGGACTTTCAAATTCGGATAGGATAACAAAGATGTTGTGGCATCAATCTTGTTGTTAAGTTTGTGGAGCAAAATATCAAATAAACATTATCTTGTTCAATACTGAGTTTTATTCAGAGAAAATAGTCAAGTTATATCCTGTAAATGCCATAGTCAAAAATGACGTTAAACAGCATCGATTGATGACGTTTCGTACATTTTAATCGGGTATATTTTTTTGGTCTAACATATGACACCCTCAACTAAAGCTGCTGACATTGAGTCTACCCACTGATACAGAGAGCTCGTACCCTGTGACGAATAGCTGGTCCTTGGGAAGCCTGAACGAATGCGAAAGGCAACCCTCATTTTGAGGTTGTACTAGTATAAGACTAATAACCATCCTGTGGCGCCCGAGGACGCTGGATAGAATAATTTACAACGGGCTTACATCCAAATGCGCATCAGCAAAAAAAAAGCACAGAGATCTATGAAAAGTATAACCTGTTGCCGTTTGAAATGAAGGGCGATCCCTCACACTGATCCATCGGGAAAGCCAAGTCTCATTTGGAAGAGGATATAGGGTTACCACTCACAGAGGCTCTGAAAGATACCGTCAGCTGTTCCGGGACATGTCGCCATTACAGTATCCTGGACCGGTTGAAGACGCTCATTGATGGATTGGAGCGAACGGACGGTCGATGATGCGTTTAACAGATGAGGGTTAACATGGCCGAAAATTGACGCAACACAATGGCAGTTCCCCAAATGACGGCTTTTGATCGGACAAGAGCAAAGAAGACCGACAATGCTTCTGGTATATGGGCAAAAGCATGGGTACGTGAAATCTAAATGCACCCAACACCCCCTACCAGCTTCGGTGTAATGTGATGGAGGGGATAACACAATGTCTAATATGCAAACCTTGTTATTGATTTGGGCGCCACTACGTTAAGACGGGCTTTGAGCTTCAATAGAAAATCCCTATGAACTACATGTAGCTGGGTATGAGTGTACTTTTCACAGATCCGAGTGCGCATACGACCGTACCTGTGCTTTCACTACTACTGATGACGTGACATTCAGCGCAGAATGACGTCACATATCAGTGTCAGCACGACATGTAGCACGACATTGGACAACAAGCAAGACCAATTTGGACCATCTGTGGTTCAAGCTCTCACAACGGGCGTTTCTAGCGAGTGCACATTCGCACAATGATGCTACCGACTACAGTCACCAGCTGAAGAACTGTGATTTGCTCCACGTTTCATGGATATATATCAAGTCCGTTTTTCTCGAATTTTTTTCCAGTCCGCTTTATACATCTCCCGACTTACACCTCCCTAAATGGTAAGAGATTTCCTGTTTATATATACAACTCATGTTTCATCTCCTTTAGACCTGACTGTCAGCTGTAATTCACCGAATCAGTTCTGTAACTAAGTGGAACAGGAATGATGGACGATACGAGATCACGAACTGTCACAACTCTCTCCAGATGATCGACGTGAACGCTAAAGAAAATTTAGAACATTTAAGATAAGCTTGAAGGAGAACTAAGGCTAAGTGCGCTTTTAGCATCAACGAGAAGCTTATATTGAATCTGCATAGGATACAAATCACTACTTTAATTGTAGGCCTGTATTCCAGATGGAAGCCATCGGCTAGAAACAAAATATTGGTATTTTAAATAACACAGGTAAAACCCGTCCTTCGAATCATCCCCTATCCACTGATATATCCACAGGAACCTGCCTCGGATATAGGCCTTGCGTTATGGTGTTCTATTTGTGCCAATTTGATCTCGCGCGTCGACTTGCAAAAGTCGACGCACGACGCGCGACGCGAAAAGTCGACGTCGCGTTTTGAAAGGCGACGTCGCCCTCTCCGTCGTCGACTTTTACAATGCTAAGAGATAGGCCAAAAGGCGACGTCGACTTTTGAAACACGACGTCGAGTTTTGGCCTTTCTCTTTAACATTGTAAAAGTCGACTCGCGACGCGCGACGGACACGGCGACGTCGCGTTTCAAAACACGACGTCGACTTTTCGCGTTGCGCGTCGTGAGTAGTATATAAAACACCGCATCCCCCTCCTGTTCCCTACTTTTTTGTTCCCCCCGGGTAAAATTTGTGGCGGAACTGTGGCGGAACTTGATCACGTGGCGATCACGTGATCAAGGCATGTACGGACCTGTCTAGGCTATAGTTCCGGCAACCTTTGACCTCGAATTCTTCCGCGGTGATGCGGTCTGGTGGTGATGCGGTCTGCCTCCGCGGACAGAAAGTAGTCCCATGGGTTGACTTCCAATGTTAATGTATACGGGGAATACCTAAATAGACGTTTTGTGACCTAGGTGGGTCCCTAGTGGACCGATTGGGTCGAGTGAGGTATCAAAGTGAAGCAGTCGTGAAGGGGCATCTGATGGGCTGGGTGTGGGGTTGAAATATCGGCATTCTGCGCATGCGCGGTGGCCAAAGTGTATGAAAATAGACGTTTTGGAGCTAGGGGAGCCACTAATGGTCCAATGGGTTCATATGAGGTATCAATGTGAAGCATTCGTGAAGGGGCATCTGACTGGACTAGCGGCTCGGGCGTTGTCACCATTCTGCGCATGCGCAGACAGGGAATTGTGGGAAAAGGGTATGGAAATAGACGTTTTGGGATCTAGGGGAGTCCCTAATGGGCCGATGGAGTCGTATGAGGTATCCATGTGAAGCCTATGTGATGGGGCGTCTGACTGGACTAGTGGCTCAAGCGTTGTCACCATTCTACGCATGCGCAGACAGGGAATTGTGGGAAAAGGGTATGGAAATAGACGTTTTGGGATCTAGGGGAGCCCCTAATGGGCCGATGGAGTTGTATGACGTATCAATGTGAAGCCTATGTGAAGGGGCATCCAGTCATGGGTGGGTGCATGTCAAATTTTTCCTGAAAAAAAAACGGAACACGGACTTTATCGAAAAATCCTGGAAAATGCCTATATGGGGTATGGGGGGTATATAGGTCGCCGGGCTTAACGGGGCTTGCCTATCAATAGAGTTATCTCCCCCTAGTTCCAGGGTGGGTGTATGTAAAAATTTTCCTGAAAAAATACGGAACACGGACTTTATCCTTAATTACGGGAAAATGCCTATATGGGGTGTGGTGGGTATAGGACCATCCTGGGAAACCTACTTCTCGACATTTGCGGTATAGGTTGTGGGGTCTCGTTTTCTTAGTCTCGTCAAGACAAACATGATAGGAAGTGTCGCGGAGCGAATCGTTGAAATTTCTGGAAAAAGTTCAGGGAGACCCATATAGTCCCATACTAGGGGTATGGGACCAGTGTTTGTCCCACTGGGAAACCTGCTTCTATACATTTGCGGTATGGTTGTTTGGATTTGTTTTCTTAGTCTCGTCAAGACAAACATGATAGGAAGTGTCCCGACACGAAACGGTGAAATTTTTGAAAAAAGTTCGAGGTCTGGGTAGGCCCATAGGCCTATACTGCATGGCTACGGGGTATAGGTCCATACCGGGTGGATTTGTTGGAGTCTAGGTGAGTCCCTAATGGTCCTATGGTGTTGTATGAGGTCTTATTTTGAAGCTCTCATGCAGGAGCATCCGACTAGACTAATGATTCGTCCGTGTTCAATAGTCTGCGCATGCGCAGTCTGACCGTAGTATAGAAAGCCGGCATTTTGGGGGGTATGTGGGTGTGTGTTTGGGGTAGAGATGGACCGCTATGGGTCCGAATGGGTCGTGGAAGGTGTCAAAGTGAAGCTTGTGTGGGTTAGAGTCAGAATGGCGTGGTTTTAAATGCAAGTCGCGTCAATCTGCGCATGCGCAGTTGGTTGTAGTAAGTAAAGTGGGCATTTTGGGGCAGTGAAGGAAGGCATTTGGTGTAGAGAGGGACCATCCTTGGTCCGAATGCGTCGTGTGAGGTGTCATTTTGTAGCTCTTGGGGTGTAGACCCCGATTTGAGGGATGTTGACGTCATATTTGACTTCATTGGTGACGTCATCAGTACGAGTAGTAGCCAAAGTGGACATTTTGGGGCAGTGAAAGGAAGGTATTTGGTGTAGACAGGGACCATCCTTGGTCCGAATGCGTCGTATGAGGTGTCATATTGTAGCAACGCCCGCCAACGCCAAGCTTAACGCTTCAACGCCCTGGTGAAATAGCTCAGAAGTTCTGATTTTCTAGACATTCCATGGAATTGTCACTAATTCTTCGAAATGCAGTGACGCCCGTCAACGCTTGTAGTTATGCCTTAACGCTCTAACATAACGCCTTGCCGCCATGATATAGACCGGAGAGAGAACAACAACAAAAACAAGGATGACGCATGAGAGAACAACAACAACAAGAAGTTTTTTCATATAGTTTATTTTCCCCAATGTTACATCATACCCACGCTGGGGGAGCCGCGTTGGGTATGTTTACAACTCAAAAAGACTCTTGCCCAATCAGAGGCCACCATTTGCATCTATCATATTCGTTCCTGTCCGTTAGATGTATTCTTGTCCAATCAGAAGTCGCCATTTCAGCAAGTTCCATCTTCGGCCATGTTCGCTCTGAACGGTTTATTCTAATCATCGTCGGACAGGCCTGGATATTCTTCGGGCAGCATGTCCTGAAACAGTTGTTTGCGCATTCTGATCGCATTTTCCAGGGCCTCGGTGGGTGGTAGCCCCATAGCCTCTTCCAAGTGACGCTTGGTCTTCATGATGGACCTGTGCGTGGGTCGCCTTTCATTTCAAGCGGTAGTAAGGTATACTGTTCATAGATCGCCATGGCTGTTTTCCCTGATGCGGGGCGCATTTGTGTACGTCTGTAGTTAATCCGGCGTCCTCGATCGCTGCAGCGTAAGTATTGATAGCTGCTGTCACAATACGATCCCAGAAGGCAGGTTCTGCCACTTTCACGGACGTATGCTGACATCTGGTCAAGCTCTCCAGATAGATCTCTCCACTCTCAGTTCGATATCACTCAGCATCCAAACGGACTCCTCGGCCTTCAATCCCATGTATATTTTCTGGTGTCGCATCATATCGTAATGTGGGAACGTGCGTTCGCACTCAGAGCAAGCAGTCATGTTATGAACGTCGACCGTGCGTGTTTTAGAAACGCTCGCTTTTATAGACAGTAACGCCCGTCAACGCTTAGCTTAACGCTTCAACGCCCTGGTGAATTAGCTCTGATTTGTGGAATTGACACAATTCATCGAAATGCAGCGACGCCCGTCAATTGTCGTTAACGCCCGTTCAACGCCTTAACATGCTTAACCGAAACGCGTTTAATGATGCGTTCAAACAATGTTGCGCTTTCCAGTTATTGCTCCTGACATGCCGCCAGTTCATGCCCGAGGCTTCAACATTGACGCTGATCTTTCGATTTCCATATGGACTGTCCTTTTCCAACAATTTCATATGGGTCACGAGTCGACATACTGCTGACGTAAAGCCCGTCGTAGTCTGGGTGCCAATCTGCTATGGGCTGCATTGCGGTTTCTTTTTCGAATATCCTTGTGTTGAAACTTGTTTTTGTGGTCAACATCTGAATCATCTCGGCGTCCATATCCTTTTCTTTGAACATCCTTCCATATCCTCGAGTTCACACGTTGATTTCCTGCGGGTACGGTGAGCCGATTTGGGTGATATTCCGGGACGATGGCATGAGCGGACCCGCTGTAGAGGGGTGCTGCAGCCTCTGCCAGGAGTGGACTCGGCGGATGGTGTCAGTGACGTTGCTGCTGCCGGGTCACTCAGCCGACGATCTTCGGGGGTATAGGCTTTTAAATCTGAACAGGTAGCCGTACCCGGACGCTTGTCGCCTGCAAACGCCTGCATGAAATGGTCGATGTTCCTGAGGATAAATTCGACTGATTTGTGCTCTGTCATGGGATTGAGAACAACACAGTCGCAGCAGCTCAAGGCAATATCTCTGACGCCTTCCTTGAGGAAAGAGATTCTGGTCAAATAGATGACGGACAGATTCCGATGATGGGATCCTTTAGTAAACAAGTCGGCGACGTGTGTAGCTGTGACGCACTCATCATCTAGCACTACGCCACGTTGTCTGCTCGGGGTCAAAGTCATACGGTTCTGTTTATGTCGTGGGGCAATGCCTGGGACGAAGCTCACATTCTGTAACCTTGGTTTCGTGGCCTGCCATTGGCTATAACACCAAACAACACGTGTCGGAGCTGGGGTTGCCACACCTCCCTCTAAGAACTTCATCACCCAGGACGTCTTTCCACATGCCGTAGGGCCGCTCACAGTCATCGTATAGGGATGCTCTACTGCTCTTGTTGGACCTATAGCGGGACTCGGCTGTGTCTCTTGGTTGTGTTTGCGTTGAATGTGCCTGAGCATACTATCGCGACGAGAGAAGCTTCTCTGACAGAACGTACACGTACACGACATGTTCATCAGTCGACCAATACATATGGACTGATGATGGACACATGTTCTTTCCTATATTTAAAGACTCTACCACCACCACACACACCACCACCAACTCCACCAACACCACCGCCACACACCACCAACACCACCACCAACGCCACCACCAACGCCACCAACGCCACCACCAACGCCACCAACGCCACCACCGGGCGTTGACGGGCGTCAACGCCCGGTGGTGGTGGTGGTGGTGGTGGTGGTGGTGGTAGCTCCCGTGTGGCAGAGCTCAAAGCTTGCGGAGCTCAGAGCTCGGAAATGAAGTCATCGCAGGCATGCGCGTGTACCTGTGCTGCACCCGCACCCTGGTGTATCCTATTCCCCACGGGCTATAGGGTACAGGGTGCAGCACAGGTACACGCGCATGCCTGCGATGACGTCATTTCCGAGCTCTGAGCTCCGCAAGCTTTGAGCTCTGCCACACGGGGGCTACCACCACCACCCCCACCACCGGGCGTTGACGCCCGTCAACGCCCGGTGGTGGCGTTGGTGGCGTTGGTGGTGGCGTTGGTGGTGGTGTTGGTGATGTGTGGCGGTGGTGTTGGTGGAGTTGGTGGTGGTGTGTGTGATGGTGGTAGAGTCTTCAAATATAGGAATGAACATGTGTCCATCATCAGTCCATATGTATTGGTCGACTGATGAACATGTCGTGTACGTGTACGTTCTGTCAGAGAACCTTCTTTCGTCGCGATAGTATGCTCAGGCACATTCAACGCGAACACAACCAAGAGACACAGCCGAGTCCCGCTATAGGTCCAACAAGAGCAGTAGAGCATCCCTATACGATGACGGTGAGCGGCCCTACGGCATGTGGAAAGACGTCCTGGGTGATGAAGTTCTTAGAGGGAGGTGTGGCAACCCCAGCTCCGACACGTGTTGTTTGGTGTTATAGCCAATGGCAGCCCGCCTACGAAACTACAAGGTTACAGAATGTGAGCTTCGTCCCAGGCATTCCCCACGACATAAACGAACCGTATTACTTTGACCCCGAGCAGACCAACGTGGTAGTGCTAGATGATCTGATGAGTGCGGCCAAGGACAATTCACACGTCGCCGACTTGTTTACTAAAGGATCCCATCATCGGAATCTGTCCGTCATCTATTTGACCCAGAATCTCTTTCCTCAAGGGAAGGCGTCCAGAGATATTGCCTTGAACTGCCAATACTTTGTGTTGTTCTCCAATCCCATTGACAGAGCACAAATCCGTGTGTTTGGTAGTCGAATTTATCCTCAGAACATCGACCATTTCATGCAGGCGTTTCAAGGGGCGACAAGCCGTCCGTACGGCTACCTGTTCGTAGATTTAAAAGCCCATACCCCCGAAGATCGTCGGCTGACGACCCACCTGTTACCCGGCGAGGAATCACCGCAACGTCATATACCCCTACACCATCCGCCGAGTCCACTCCTGGCAGAGCAGCAGCAGCAACCCACCCCCATACAGCGGGTCCGCTTCATACCATCAGTCCCGGAATATCACCCAACCGTGAAGGCCCAACGCGTACCCGTACAAGGGAATGAACATAACGTGAACTCGAGGATATGGAAGGATTTGTTCAAAGAAAGTATGGACGCCGAGATGGGCGAGACGTTGAGGGCCACAGAAAACAAGTTTCAACACAAAGGATATTCGAAAAAAGAAGCCGCAATTTTAGCGCATAACAGATTGGCACCCAGACTACGACGGGCTTTACGTCAGCAGTATGTCGACCTCGTGACCCATATGAAATTGTTGGAAAAGGACCCAGTCCATATGGAAATCGAAAGAACAGCGTCGATGTTGAAAACCTCGGGCATGAACTGGAAAGCGGCGTATGTCAGAGCAATAGCACAAAAGCAACATTTGTTTGAACGCATCATTAAACGACGTTAAAGCGTTAAGAAAGTGTGTTAAGGCGTTGAGACGGGCGTTAAGGCGTAACGACGGGCGTTGACGGGCGTCGCTGCATTTCGATGAATTGATGTCAATTCCATGGAAATCAGAGCGTCTGAGCTAATTCACCAGGGCGTTGAAGCGTTAAGCTAAGCGTTGACGGGCGTTACTGTCTATAAAAGCGAGCGTATTTCCGAAAACACGCACAGTCGACGTTCCACCGTTAACATGACTTATACTTGCTCTGAATGCGAACGCACGTTCACCAGACATTACGATATGATGCGACACCAGAAAAATATACATGGGATTGAAGACTCCGAGGAGTCCGTTGAGGGAGATGCTGATACAGAGACTGCTGAGAGTGTATCGACTGATACCGAAACAGAGATTGCTGAGAGTCGATCTAGTGATACGGAGAGCTTGACCTCAGATAGTCAGCATACGTCCGTGGAAAGTGAGGCAGAACCTACCTTCTGGGATCGTATTGTGACAGCAGCTATCAATACTTACGCTGGAGCGATCGAGGACGCCGGAGAGGATAATTTACAACAGACGTACACCCAAATGCGCCCCCGCATCAGGAAAACAGCCATGGCGATCTATGAACAGTATACCTTACTACCGCTTGAAATGAAAGGCGACCCCACGCACAGGTCCATCATGAAGGCCAAGCGTCACTTCGAAGAGGCTATGGGGCTACCACTCACCGAGGCCCTGGAAAATGCGATCAGAATGCGCAAACAACTGTTTCAGGACATGCTGCCCGAAGAATATCCAGGCCTGTCCGACGATGATTAGAATAAACGGTTCAGAGCGAACATGGCCGAAGATGGAACTTGCTGAAATGGCGACTTCTGATTGGACAAGAATACATCTAACGGACAGGAACGAATATGATAGATGCAAATGGTGGCCTCTGATTGGGCAAGAGTCTTTTTGAGTTGTAAACATACCCAACGTGGCTCCCCCAGCGTGGGTATGATGTAACATTGGGGAAAATAAACTATATGAAAAAACTTCTTCTTGTTGTTGTTCTCTCATGTGTCATCCTTGTTCTTGTTGTTGTTCTCTCTCCGGTCTATATCAAGGCGTCAAGGCGTTATGTTAGAGCGTTAAGGCATAACTACAAGCGTTGACGGGCGTCACTGCATTTCGAAGAATTAGTGACAATTCCATGGAATATCTAGAAAATCAGAACTTCTGAGCTATTTCACCAGGGCGTTGAAGCGTTAAGCTTGGCGTTGGCGGGCGTTGCTACAATATGACACCTCATACGACGCATTCGGACCAAGGATGGTCCCTCTCTACACCAAATACCTTCCTTTCACTGCCCCAAAATGTCCACTTTGGCTACTACTCGTACTGATGACGTCACCAATGAAGTCAAATATGACGTGAACATCCCTCAAATCGGGGTCTACACCCCAAGAGCTACAAAATGACACCTCACACGACGCATTCGGACCAAGGATGGTCCCTCTCTACACCAAATGCCTTCCTTCACTGCCCCAAAATGCCCACTTTACTTACTACAGCCAACTGCGCATGCGCAGATTGACGCGACTTGCATTTAAAGCCACGCCATTCTGACTCTAACCCACACAAGCTTCACTGTGACACCTTCCACGACCCATTCGGACCCATAGCGGTCCATCTCTACCCCAAACACACACCCACATACCCCCCAAAATACCTGCTTTCTATACTACGGCCAGACTGCGCATGCGCAGACTATTGAACACGGACGAACCATTAATCTAGTCGGATGCTCCTGCATGAGAGCTTCAAAATAAGACCTCATACGACACCATAGGACCATTAGGGACTCACCTAGACTCCAACACGTCCACCCGGTATGGACCTATACCCCATAGCCATGCAGTATAGGCCTATGGGCCTACCCAGACCTCGAATTTTTTTCAAAAATTTCACCGTTTCGTGCCGAGACACTTCCTATCATGTTTGTCTTGACGAGACTAAGAAAACAAATCCAAACAACCATACCGCAAATGTATAGAAGTAGGTTTCCCAGTGGGACAAACATTGGACCTATACCCCCATAACCCGTATATGGGTCTATATGGGGCTATATGGTACTTTTTCAAAAATTTCACCGTTTCGTGTCGGGACACTTCCTATCATGTTTGTCTTGACGAGACTAAGAAAACAAATCCAAACAACCATACCGCAAATGTCTAGAAGTAGGTTTCCCAGTGGGACAAACATTGGTCCTATTCCCCTAGTATGGGACTATATGGGTCTCCCTGAACTTTTTCCAAAAATTTCAACGATTCGCTCCACGACACTTCCTATCATGTTTGTCTTGACGAGACTAAGAAAACGAGACCCCACAACCTATACCGCAAATGTCGAGAAGTAGGTTTCCCAGGATGGTCCTATACCCCCCATACCCCATATAGCCATTTTCCCGTAATTTAGGATAAAGTCCGTGTTCCGTATTTTTTCAGGAAAATTTTTACATACACCCACCCTGGAACTAGGGGGAGATAACTCTATTGATAGGCAAGCCCCGTTAAGCCCGGCGACCTATATACCCCCCATACCCCATATAGGCATTTTCCAGGATTTTTCGATAAAGTCCGTGTTCCGGGGTTTTTTTCAGGAAAAATTTTTACATGCACCCACCCATGACTGGATGCCCCTTCACATAGGCTTCACATTGATACCTCATACAACTCCATCGGCCCATTAGGGGCTCCCCTAGATCCCAAAACGTCTATTTCCATACCCTTTTCCCACAATTCCCTGTCTGCGCATGCGTAGAATGGTGACAACGCTCGAACCACTAGTCCAGTCAGACGGCGCCTCACATAGGCTTCACATGGATACCTCATACGACTCCATCGGCCCATTAGGGACTCCCCTAGATCCCAAAACGTCTATTTCCATACCCTTTTCCCACAATTCCCTGTCTGCGGATGCGCAGAATGGTGACAACGCCCGAGCCGCTAGCCCAGTCAGATGCCCCTTCCCGAATGCTTCACATTGATACCTCATATGACCCCATTGGACCATTAGTGGCTCCCCTAGCTCCAAAACGTCTATGTTCATACCCTTTGGCCACCGCGCATGCGCAGAATGCCGATATTTCAACCCCGCACCCAGCCCATCAGATGCCCCTTCGCGAATGCTTCACTTTGGTACCCCACTCGACCCAATCGGTCCACTAGGGACCCACCTAGGTCACAAAACGAAAGAATTCGAGGTCAAAGGTTGCCGGAACTATAGCCTAGACAGGTCAGTACATGCCTTGATCACGTGATCGCCACGTGATCAAGTTCCGCCACAGTTCCGCCACAAATTTTACCCGGGGGGAACAAAAAAGTAGGGAACAGGAGGGGGATGCGGTGTTTTATATACTACTGTCCTACTTTCGACGCGCGAGATCAAATTGGCACAAATAGAACACCATATTGCGTCAAGTCCTGAAATCTCTCTTCATTTGCACATTAATTATAGGAAATTCACAAAACAGATTATGTCCTTTCATTTAACCTTCAAAAAGGACTGACAATTACAGCTAGATAGAGAGCACTTCGTGGGCCCGAACTGCCCGACGTTAAAATAACATTCAAAATCGTTTATCGTATTTTTGTTTTAACGCGAATAACTGGGTGGATTTTGTTGAAATCTCGGAATACTATATTCCTGCTGTTTATATTAAATGAAGGCAGTTTGCGAGTACCTTAGCCCTGGAAAAGGAAGTTTGCGAGTGCCTTAGCTCTGGAACACAGTCGTAAGTATACTGTCACTCGGATTTGAAGTTGAGTTGAGTAATAAAAGCTAAATCGCTGGCATCGGTTTTTCTGCTTCTATAAATTCAAATGAAACCTGGAACTCCTTCTACCCATGTGGCTTTAGCGAATAAAGCAAAATAATAAAATAAATCACTTACCGAGGTCGCGTGCTTCAGCGACAACTGCCCAGGTATATTTTTGAAAATAACATGATGTGTGTAGGATCATATGATATATAAAGATTAGAACTTCCTCATATTGATTTATGGATATATATCCCAATGATAACAGTCACCTATGACACCCGTGCCAGAGTTAAATATGTGAGCTATGTTAATGCTGGTATATATAAAAAATCGGTGGATCAAACATTGACAATCAGACGAACACGTGTACCGGGTATTTGAGTCGGTCTAATTCCGCGCACGAATAGTAGGCGGAGAACATGTCACCAAAGATGGCATAGTAATTCTTCACAACTCACATGATGACCAACATCAGGCCTGGGAGATTTGGGGGGTCTGTCGAAGTAGTGCTCCCTCCCCATTCATTTTTATTACACCTTGGAGTAGAGGGCTGAAACTTTCCATACTATATATTTGGATCAAGCTTTAAAGAAAATGCAAAAATCACAGTAACGTCACCTTGTCGAAACCAATTTTCGTCTATTTATTTTTTACTTTTCTATAATGGAGATAGAGAATAATTAGTTTTGGTAAAATGAATTATATTTATGCCATTTTAGGCATGAAAAAGGCGAAGAACTGGACAGAAAACCGAAAACACGGCTTTCTGACGATATCTCGTTTCCGCCACTTTGAATGCTCTCATGACTTTGCAATAGACTCAAAATGATGCCAATAAGATTCGCGGATAAGTCAGAAAGTTGCAGCTCTCTAGAATACACAAGTAACTGAAAGGCAATAACAACTGTCCTCTCACCGATGTCAAGACACTCTCCAAGTTTGAAGTCGATCAGTTAAATCATTCTCGAGTTATTGCCGGGACAAGGTCCAAGCGCTTAAAATTCAAGATGGCTGACAGTGGCCAACTTGGATTACACAGGTAACTGAAGTTCCGAGTTATTGGCCGGAGAAAAAATGTGTACCGGAAGGTTGGAATGGCGGAATGACGGAAAGACGGAATTAGGGACTCCCTGCGTTTCGCAGCCCCTCCCCCCCCCCCCGCCCCCAACACCTCAACTTATGTCGTGGGGGGACAAAAAAACAAAAAACCAAAAAGAAACAACAACAAAAAAAACAAAACAAAAAAACAAACAAACAAACAAACAACAATCTATCAGGTTTCTCCTAACTAGACATTTGGTGATTGAAATGGGTTTATGTTTAAACTATATATTAGTCCAGTCAGTATGTGAAAAATGTGCCTTTCTTCATAAAAGCATGAAATTTGGCAGAGATGTACATCGAGGCCTGGAGATCATTTCTAGATATGGAGCCACCACGATTTTTTTCTATGTAGAGCACAGCGGCCATTCCTCAAAAGGCCACCATGAGCCCATATTAGCATCTGGAATCCTTCACTGTTTTTCTGTTTGGGATTTTCTTATCGATCAGTTGTCGGAATATTGAATGAAAGTACCATATCAATGTTAGCCGAAAAAACGTGAGTAGTATATAAGACCGGAACCGGAAGTGACGTCACAGTCACGTGACCTCCGCAGCGTCCCCTGCCGGAAGTAGGTCAATATGACAAAAGATCCGCTTAGCATCAGGTCAAACGGATATGACTCGGAAGTGACGTCACAGTCACGTGACCGCCGCAGCGCACTCCCCCCCATCGGAAGTACGTCAATATGCTAGAGTTTAACCTTGATGTTAGGTCAAACGAATCTTAAAATGGTGCGCGGGGGTCAAAGGTCACTTCGGCACATTTTAACCTTGGTTAACTATGGTATAAAAAAGAACCCAAATTCACAATGTTGTATGAAAAAACACATTTTGTAACAGAGAACACAACATATATACAACGGTTATTCCCCTCATTATAACATTTGAAGCCCCGTGGAATATTCGCAGTGTAAGTTCATATTTATCACTCTAACTGCCCAGATACGTTGTAGTCACACCATCTGGGAGAACTTTGCGCTTGGGGTAGAAGAACGTGAAGGCGTCCCGCTCCTGTGTGTACGAGCACATCTGGTTCTCGATGATACGGAATCCTTTATTGGTCCCACTGGCACTGGTCTTGCTCTGGAGTACATCGAGGTACAAGGCTTTGGTGATGTTATTATCCCGACAACTCACTCCTTTGCAGCTTAATTTGTTGTTGTTGTCCCACCATCGCAATAGTATGTTTTTGAACACAGGGCAATCATGGCATCACCGCTCCAATCTAACTTGAAGAGGCCAGGGGTTCTTTTATCATAGTCGTAATTGTCTTTTCTCGGCAGCCAACAGCGTATAGATATTCCAATGGGTACTAATTGCGCACCCCTGTTGGCTGACCTGTATCTGTTCTCTTATGAATATGACTATATGCAGGCTCTTTCAAAAACCGATCCATTCAAAGCCCGTTCCTTCTCATTCACCGAACGCTATATAGACGATCTTCTCGCTGTGGATAATCGCTATATAAATGACGCAGTGAAGGATATATATCCACCTTCACTGGATTTGAAGGAAACTACAGATAGCCCTACAGGCACATCATATTTAGATCTATATCTCTATAAAAATGAAGCGGGCATTCTCTCTCGTCGACTTTATGACAAAAGAGATGATTACAAGTTCGACATCGTAAACTATCCCTTTCTGGACAGTAATATTCCAGTGGGACCTGCATATGGCGTATACATATCTCGCCTAGTAGCATTTGCTAGATCCTGTGTTAATTGTGACGATTTCAATCAACGTCACAAAACATTGTTGCAGAAACTTATAAAACAGGGCTATTCCTCCAAGCGCCTCCACTCAAAGTTTCTCAAATTTGGCGATACATATCGCATGCTGATAGCAAAATACGAACGTAGCGTGCAAGATCTATGGCGTTACGTTTCGTAACTTGTGTCTAATTCCGCTTAACCCGGGGCTAGGGGCCGTGTGGGCCCATGTGCTTCAAGATCCTCATGGTGCTCATATGAACAGACACAATCAAAGCGTGACTGAGATATACCATTCTCTGGATAACGACTTTGGAACGATTATTGTGGATTGGGAATACTGATCAGCGATACGGATTTTATATTTTGGAACATCATGATGTCTTGTCGGCATCATTGAAAACTGTTGACCGCTTCTCTCTTGCAGGAAACTAGCCTATGTTTATGTATACCATGACTGTCTTTTTTGAATTTGGTGCTAATACTGTTATATGGATATGGAATAGGTCTTTGGATTATGGACGCGGATATTCTTTAATGGACGACGGCTGAATTATGAATGACGGACTAGACGCTTGTATTCATCTCTTTCTTCTTCACACTGGGCTCGTAGTTCCGGTTTCACGAGCGATATTCCCGGGTTGGAGACGGTCATGTGCGCAGAATCGGTGTCATTTCTAGAAGTTGCCAGTCTGATTGGTTCAAATTACACGCCCATGAAATAGTATAGGAATTCCAGCATCCGCCGCTTGGCCAGCTGGTAAACCATGCACCATTTGTAGCGGTAGGTTGTATGTGATGGTCTTTTTGGCTGAAGTGACCTCGTAGGTGGTGTCGTCAATCATCTCCATGTGTCGGTACAGGGGTGAATTCAAGCGTTTGCGGGCTTGTTTTGTGGTACAAATGTTCACGCTGACGTGGCGGTCCTGGCTGCCTTTGGTGAAAAGTTGGGTAATCCGTGCATCCGTCTCCGCCATGAGATCATCCAGAACCAAGGTGTCCGGTTCCAAATCGGCAAGGTTGGGTAGCCCTTCCACGAACGTGATGTTGGAAATTACTGCATACGCCGCCTGCCATTCTCTGTAACACCACACGACCTGGCCAATGGGTGGTGTGATCATGTTGTGGGCGTAGTGGAGAAGTTTCTGGACGAAGTGTGTTTTGCCGGAACCCGTCGGTCCTGCGATGATGCAAATAAAGGGGTGTTGCCACCGGGGGTCCATGGTGCAACGTGTATCCACTGTCGTGGTAACCCGCTATTGTAAATTTGGTACGAGTGAACTGGAGTCGTCGGTGCGTCAACCTTGGTCGCCGTTGTCGACGGGCGTCCACTGCGGGTGGTCATACTGGACACTGCAAGACTTGGTGTAGGTGTTGATGTGGACTGTATACTCAGTGTGGAGCTCGATGTTGATCTGGACTGTTTAGTCGGTGTGGTGGTGGTGGTGGTGGTGATGATTGTGGTCGTTTCGATCACGAGGTTGACTGGTGTAGAGAAGGTCTGAAGACTGGTTTGACTGGCACTCATGGCTGGTGTTCTAGGTTGGTTAAATAGAGAGACGGCGTCGTAAAAGACATCCCCGTATACAATGCCCAGCAGGGTTACCAATGTCACCACAAAGCCCACTTGCGCTTTGTGCGTTTTTGGGAAACGTAATGTTGAGAGGCGGTCGCTGTTTGTCCATAACACTGTGTTCATGGTCGAGCGTGGAATGAACGATGACGGTGGCTGGAACCCAGGAATTGAACGAGATGCATCGTCGTCGCTCCGTTTTCACGATGCGTTCCACAGTGTAGTAGTCTTGTGCTGTTTTCACCACGGTCTGTAATTCTACATCGTAAAAGGTTCCCCTTGAAGATCTTCCAGTTCATAGACACGTGGCTGTCGGGGTATGCGCCGTTTGATCACGAAGTGCTCATCGCTTCTGTTGGGGAGATAACTCTTCTCGAACTTGCCCTTAACTCAGTACTGATACGTACTGGATCGCCGACCTTGAACATCGCCTGCGATCGTGGTGGAGGATGATTGGGGTACAAGACACTTCGCACATGGGCTTCGTTGCGTTTAGTGATGGTGACGGGGGCTCTCTGAATACTCCGGTGGTAGGCCCGATTATAACCCTCCACCAGCTGGGGGAGAACATCGATATACTGCCTTGTATTCTTGTACGTGAAATATTTTTACATGCGCCCTTTGAACGTCCGATTGAACCTTTCGACGATGGAAGCCTTCGTCTCGTTGTACGTGTGAAAGAAGAACACCTTCTGGGCTTTCAGAAACTGTTGGAAGGGTCTGTTAAGGAATTCCGTGCCTTCGTCGGTTTGCAAATACAAGGGTTTGCGACCAGTCTTGAAGATACCCTTGAACGCAGCTACGAGATTTTCTCCGCTTTTCGTCCGGATGGGTACCACCCACAGTATTCGCAGTTTACTCTGTGTAATAAAATCGTGAAAAAATACGATATTTTCCGACACTGTTCGCAATGGTCTTTCATTTGATGGAAACTTTACTTGAGGGTTTACGATCACTTTAAATACTTTTCTCCAAGTTATCCCACTGATATACAATGGGGAGGGAGAACAATATTCCAGTCGGATCCTTACCCATGATATATACAAAGATTTGATGGCGGAATCATACGAGAAGGATTTGCAACTTCCATTAATAAGTCCTAGCATTTTAAAAGATTTATGACAAATGTTTTGTATATGAGCTTTAAAATTTAAAGCAGATGTTAAAATATGACACCCAGATCTTTAACTTGCCGCACCTTCTCCATGAGCTGTCCGTTTAACTCATATACTGACAGCCTGGCAAGATCTTATTGTAAATAAACACAGTCCTCATAATATGTTACTTCTCTCGAAATATTTTTATCCCCAGCAAATGGGAGGCATATCAGTAGTCGGGTACATCAGTAGGGTATCCAGTCAACTCACCCACAAACCGATTCACCCACAACCGATTCACCCACAACTTCAGGTCGATTCACCCACAAAACTAGAGCCTTAGGCACTGAAACGGGGCTATTTAAATGTAAAATAGGCTGTTGGAATAATTCCACTAACTCTTTGATGTTCCATCTCATGGTGAAGAGCCATACTTGTAGTCTCACACATTCCTCTCAACAAGGATCTCTAGTGCATTAGTGTAATTGTACACACATATATATATTTAAAAAAAACCGCTGGGACAGACATTTATTATGAAACCAACCTGATGAAATGATAAAATAATGTCTTCACTGCATGTTACCAATATTTTTCACTTTTTTCAGATAATCGAAAGCATATCCTTCAGCAGTAAATAACAATACGAAGCTGCGCATCTGAAAACCTCTCGGCTCTGGGTACATTCATAATGTATTCGATTTGAACCAAGATGTCAGGATCACCAAGCAGTCAAGTCACAAATATACAGATTATCAAAAATTTTGCAATTAGGAATGACCCCCAAGGTTTCCGTCCAATCAGAGAAACCGGTATTCATTACATAACTTTCTTGATGCATCAATGGTGTATGCATACCCTATTTTACATCGAGCATTTAAACGGTATCAGAGATAGAGATCATTAATGATTTCGCATAAATTAAAGATGGCCGCTCATCCTTCCCGCCACTCAGAGGAACTGATGTGGTTATTAATTGAAAGTCACTTGATACATTGATGCTGTATACCAAGTTTCGTATAGAACACTGAAATGGTATCAGAGATATACATCATTAAAGATTTTGCATAAATTAAAGATGGCCACCAAGCTTTCCGCCCAATCAGAGAAACCAGAACTGTCATTTGTCATAAGTCTCTTGATGCATCGATGATGTATACCAAATTTTACATCGAGCACTTGAATGGTATCGAAGAACGAGATCATTAATGATTTTGCATAAATTAAAGATGGCCGCCCATCCTTCTCCCCACTCAGAGGAACTGATGTGGTTATTCATTGCAAGTCTCTTGATACATCAGTAGTAGGGAAAGAGTAAATTGAGTCAACTTTCACCCGGATGTAAAAATGACGTCACTTCCGGTTGGGGTGAATGCGGCGTGACCTTAGGACATGTCCAGACTTGTTTGCCTGGGGTTTTTCCCCACAATGGCGGCTAATCCGCCATTTTGTAGCCGCCATTTTGGAGCCGCCATTTTGTAGCCGCCATTTTGGAGCTGCCATTTTGGAACCGCCATTTTGTAGCCGCCATTTTGTAGCCGCCATTTTGGAGCCGCCATGTTGGAGCCGCCATGTTGGAGGGCCCCTGGGCATGTATTCTTCCGCGGTGATGCGGTCTGGCGGTGATGCGGTCGCGGAACAAAGCTTCCGCGGAGAAAAAGTAGTCCCTAGACTGGAAATACGCTGCATGGTCCGATTGGGTCGTATGAGGTATCAAAGTGAAGCATTCGTGAAGGGGCGTCTGATGGGCTGGGTGTGGGGTTGAAATAGCGGCATTCTGCGCATGCGCGGTGGCCAAAGGGTATGAAAATAGACGTTTTGGAGCTAGGGGAGCCCCTAATGGTCCAATGGGATCGAGTGAGGTATCAAAGTGAAGCATTCGTGAAGGGGCATCTGATGGGCTGGATGTGGGGTTGAAATATCGGCATTCTGCGCATGCGCGGTGGCCAAAGGGTATGGAAATAGACGTTTTGGGATCTAGGGGAGCCCCTAATGGGCCGATGGAGTTGTATGAGGTATCCATGTGAAGCCTATGTGAAGGGGCATCCAGTCATGGGTGGGTGCATCTAAAAATTTTCCTGAAAAAAAAAACGGAACACGGACTTTATCGCAAAATCCTGGAAAATGCCTATATGGGGTATGGGGGTATATATAGGTCGCCGGGCTTAACGGGGCTTGCCTATCAATAGAGTTATCTCCCACTAGTTCCAGGGTGGGTGTATGTAAAAATTTTCCTGAAAAAAATACGGAACACGGACTTTATCCTAAATTACGGGAAAATGGCTATATGGAGTATGGGGGGTATAGGACCATCCTGGGAAATCTACTTCTATACATTTGCGGTATGGTTGTTTGGATTTGTTTTCTTAGTCTCGTCAAGACAAACATGATAGGAAGTGTCGCGGAGCGAATTGGTGAAATTTTTGAAAAAAGTCACCGAGACCCATATAGGCCCATACTAGGGGTATAGGACCAATGTTTGTCCCACTGGGAAACCTGCTTTTATACATTCGCGGTATGGTTGTTTGGATTTGTTTTCTTAGTCTCGTCAAGACAAACATGATAGGAAGTGCCCCGGCACGAAACGGTGAAATTTTTGAAAAAAGTCACCGAGGCCTGGGTAGGCCCATAGGCCTATACTGCATGGCTATGGGTGTATAGGTCCATACGGGGTGGACGTTTTGGGATCTAGGTGGGCCACTAATGGTCCGATGGGGTCGAGTGAGGTATCAATGTGAAGCTCTCATGCAGGAGCACTTGACTACGCTAATGGTTCGTACGTTGTCAATATTGTGCGCATGCGCAGCCTGGCCGTAGTATAGCAAGCAGGCATTTTTGGGGGTGTGTGTGTGTGGGTGTGTTTGGGTTAGAGATGGGCTATTCACGGTTCGAATGGGTCGTGTGAGGTATCCATGTGAAGCCTATGTAATGGAGCCTCTGTTGGCGTGGATGTGGGGTAGAAATAGGGTCATTCTGCGCATGCGCGGTAGCCAAAGGGTATGGACATAGACGTTTTTGGGGTCTAGGTGGGTCCCTCATGGGCCTACTGTGTCGAGTGAGGTATCCATGTGAATCCTATATGGGGGAGCATCCACCTGGACTAACATTCACGTGGTTTGGTGGGTCTGCGCAAGTGTGTGTGACGTCATTTCCGGTTTTTCAGAATGCTCAAACACTACCTCCAACTTTCCCGGCCCCGGCCCGGCCCGCCCCGGCCGCAGCGCGCGCGCGCGCGCGGGTTCTCCGGAAGTGCGCCTCATCACCGGCAGTGCGCGGATGAATGTCGGGTCAAAAGGTCAAAGGTCACATCCAGGTCAAAAGGTCTCCCTTTCGGTAAGATTCGGAGGAGACAATGTTGCGGCATCGATAGTCAGAGCTTGAACCCCCCAAAAAGGGGATTGTAAATTAACCAGGGAAGGATGGGCATTTCCATTTGGACCAATCAGCGGTCGAGAAAAAAGAGCCAATGAGCGATCGATAAAAGAACCAATGGACGGGTACTAGGTACACGTCTGCGCCTCCATCCGGGTACTGGGATGCTTTCGCCTACGTCCGCGCCTACATCCGGGTTCTTGTACACCCGGGTAATGTTTTCTGGACATGGGTGGGTTACCTTTGGCTCCATTCTAGGCCACTGATTGGCTAATATGGTGTTCAAAGCCAGTTTCATGCATTATGCTCATATAACTTATAGTAATAAACTTAATCTATACGTGTTGGACGAGTCTTCACTCACCGTCTTCCTTTCCACGCACCTCAATGAAATGCTCGCTCCAAACCTAGACCAAAACACGTACTTGGTCTGTGGGCTGATTTCATTGGCTCTCTATTTTACTATAGTGCTCTTGCATTCTAACATTGATGGGTTACATTTTGGCCCCATCCTACACCACTGATTTCAGTTTGACTGAATCTCCACATTGGGCATTTATGCATTATGAATAAAACACACAAGACAGGGTTTTTTGGTGAGATCTCATTTTTTATTCAGTAACAACAACAACGTGAGAACAACCACGTGAAAACTGAAGCCCAGAACAGGGGGCTTGTACATTGAAAGAACTGAAGCCCAGAACAGGGGGCTTGTACATTGAAAGAACTGAAGCCCAGAACAGGGGGTTTGTACATTGAAAGAACTTAAGCCCAGAACGGAGCTTGTACATTGAAATGATGGGCGGCCCAGTCATATACGAGTACATCGCGGTCCTCGGCCTTGGGGTACTCGTCAAACATCTGTACGATGGTAGATAAGGGTCTTCCCCGGCATCGATGGTACAGGTAAAACAAGCAATATTGTCCGCACACGCTACTGGCCAGGCTTTGCAACGTTTCACTGTTCCAACACCACGTCTCTGTGCCTTGATCCATGAAGTCTGTTAAATCGGGATGGAGGGGTGGCAGGCCGTACGGGTCAAAGTATTCGCCCTGCTGTTCTGTCAAGTACACGGCCACCCAATGTTCACCGGGCCGATCCATCGGGTCCGTGTTGAGAACGCAAGCAGCAGGATACATACGGTCTAATGGGAACACATCTCGGGCGAACACCCCTTGAAACACCATACGTGTCTCTGGGTCATTCTCCAGCACGGTGGTTATCTGGTCTGTATCCATGTTAGGTGGAGAAGTCACACAGGATGTTGCGCGCCTTGTCCACTTGAATGATGTTGTCAAACTCGGCGTAGCAGATCACATTGACGGTGCTCCGGAGGGCTCGTGCAAAGTGGATTTCCAACCGTAAATTGCCTTGCTTGGCGAGGGCCAGCTGATGGTCGTTCTCTAAGGTGGGCGTCAAATCGAAACAGAACAACGTGTATCCGTTCCCGTAGTCCTCCCGACTGATGAAATTTCCTTCGTCCTGGTTGATTTGACCGGTGGCTGTAAACAGGCTCTGATAGGCTCGAATGAAATTCGCGCGCCCAAAGTTCGGTGTTAAGGCCGTGGCTGGCACCTGTTGTCCATCCACATGTAGGGCCACAAAATTGATGCCGAAATGTTTAAAGTCAAACGGGTTCTCTGGATAGGCTCCACTGAAACTGGTATTTTCCACACAGGCCAGGATCAATCGCTTGGGTAGTTCCCCCAGGAACAGGTTTTCTTTGTTGGCGCTCATATTTCCAGCAGACACAGAGAACACTTTGGTTTGTACACGTCGGATAGGGTACTAGGCTGGTTTTGTTTCCAAGGCTTTCATGTGTCCCAATTGAACGGCTGGATTCGGTTTCACTTTTCGGACATACACGACTGCGTCTTCGATGACAATCTTATAGTCAGCTGCATGCCCGTCTACGTTATTGGCCATCAAGGCGAAGGTCGGAGGCGCCCGTATCAGTCGGATTTTGATGGGGATCTTGTTCAAGAGCTATCGGTCTTGCATGAACATGTCTGCGTGCAGTCGACCCATGAGATCCACCGCGATGCCGTTCGCGGTCAAAGCCTTCCGTTTGCTATATCCCGTATTGTCGTTCTCTGCGCCCATGTGCTTGGCTTTGTCTTGGTAGAATAAAGCGGCTGTCAGTTGAAATTTTTTAGCCTCTCGCCCATGCGACAACAGCGTCTCGATGTAGGCTCGATAGGGGTACGTGTCGAGTCACTGATGAGTTTGTCGCTGAGAAATATATCCACCTGTTGAAACATCGAGTGCAGCCAGAGATTCGTCGGGCCCACCGTTGCTTGGTCGGCGATTCTGGTGCCATCTCCATTGACGATCTTGGCTTTCACATGCAAGTATGTATGGGCGTATCCGCATTACTGATGGTGAACTCGATGGGCCCTGTTGCGTTGATGCTGGACAGCGGGAGATGCTCCACCCATAATCCTTGTTCGGCACTGGTCTGTGTGGACGGGACGGTCCACAAATCAAATTCACTGTTGGTGGAGGGGCAGGACTCTGCGTGGATCAAGGACATGTTTTAAGAAAAGATATCCTGGGTCTTCGATGTGCGTCGTCGCTGGGTCGGTCGTCGACTGGTGCGTGGTCTCGGTGGGGCAGGTCTTTTATTCCCTACGGTGCGTTGTGCTTTGGCCACCAAGACGCCTCCTGCTTCTTTGGCCCGCCGTTTCAAGGCTTCTTTGGGTGCCGTACCCCCCAAAACATCACCGGCCACTTGCAGTCCACTGCGTACCGCTTGTTTGCCGATTGCTTTCACCCCACGCGTCACCAAGGGCAGGAACGTTTTGACGATGCTCCCGAGTATGTTCCCCAGTCCATGTCCACGTTGCATGCGTGCACCACTAAAAACCGGAAAGCCACCCCCGGTCTGTTGGGCATAATAGTCCATATAGCTGCGTGCATCGCACTCGTAAGGCACCTTCATTATACAAAGTGGGGAGCACGTGCTTGTCGAAAATGAAGTGTCAGCACCACTTTCCCGCGTTCGAATGCCACCGGTCGTCCCGTGTCATCTCTTATATCCACCGTGATCGTGTTGATGTGGGTTTGTCGTACGGGCAGGTAGAGCATGTGGGTGAAACTGTGGGTGACTTGATCTCCATACAACTTTTAATGGGCACCGCCCGTAACAGAGGTTTTTTGATATCGCCCACGATGTGGTTGTCCACCACGTCCGAGTAGACGTAGAATCCGTACATACCCGACTTCATATCCATCGGGATCTCGCCTTGGTGGGCGGTGGGACCAGCGAACGTCTGTAGATCGAAGCCCAGCATTTGCTGTAGGATAGGACTCAGTACGACACTCGCGTTGGCGGTGACGGTAAGCTGTGCCTTGTCGTTGTGTGCGTTGTAATCGAAGTCCACGTGATTCTTGAAGAGATAGGCTTTGATGGGTTTTGAACTATTCGTGACCTGCCGTAGAGCCTTATAATGCAACAGTCTTGACAGCCCACCGATGAACTCCTTGGGAGTATCGTATTGGCCTTCGGGGAGGGTGAGTCGGGTGTCTTTTCCTTCGTAGGTCGCCTCGTAC
>JAVTVY010048667.1:0-23180 GCA_036873755.1 Hanleya hanleyi
TACCATCACTACTATCCATACCATCACTACCATCCATACCATAACTGCCATTCCTACCATCACTACCATCCATACCATCACTACCATCCATACCATCACTACGATCCATACCATCACTACGATCCATGCCATCACTACCATCTATACCATGACTACCATCCATACCATCACTACCATTTCTACCATCACTACTATCCATACCATCACTACCATCCATACCATAACTACCATCCATACCATCACTACCATCACTACCATCCATACCATCACCACCATTTCTACCATCACTACTATCCATACCATCACTACCATCAATACCATCCATACCATCACTACCATCCTTACCATCACTACCATCCATACCATCACTACCATGATGGTGAAGGTAGTAATCCCACTTGGGACTGGACTATCCAGCAGTAATCCCACAGAGGACTATCCATCAGTAATAACATGGACTGGTCCACCCAGCAGTAATCTCACACTGGAATGCCCTATGTACCAGTAATCCGACTGCACTGACCTATCCATCCTACAGGGGATTAACTTTTGCCAGTAATCCCACATGGGACTGATGTTATTGTCTGTATCAGATAATCTATTCCAGACATTATTGTCTGTACCGCATCACTTATTCCAGACCTTATTGTTTGCTCTACATGTATGCTTTCAATACTGCTGCACCTTTGGCGGATGACCCCGCAAGGCGAGATGTTGGGGTTCTCAGAACGCTTGTTCAGCTATATCACGATGGGGAGGGGAAGGGAGGGGCAGGGGTACCTAATTGTAACAGAGCAGATCTAATCTTCCACATATATGAGCATAGGAAAGCTGTAATGAGTACCACCCAGAATGATTCAGGTTGAGATTACATGGTGATATAAGTGGAGTGTGGCACAGCAAAATGGTTCAGTATTGGAACTGCCAGATTACAAGACATTGAACATATTGGAATTCTTTACATTTGAACTCATTCTTTAAAATTTCTCTTCCCAGCATGACAATAGAATCAAATGCCCATCCCAAATCCCAGTTGCAGGAATTTACTTGAAATGCAACACTTTGTATCATTCTATTCACCTAGGTTGTTTTGTCAGCAAAAGTTGTCATTGATGTCGGGGCATGGAAAATTTTGAAGAAAGACCGATTATCCTACAAATCATTACCTCAGAATATTACAAGAGAAGCAGCTTATGCCAGTGATGGAAATTTATTTGGTGTTATTCTCGAAGGAAAGTGCGAAGATATCAATGCAGCTGTCAACAATATTTCGCGTGCCACTTATGCTCAAATGCTGGAGAAGATGGTAAATCGATCTCAGTCTTTGAATGAAGCTCAACCAGCCGCACACCTCCCACAAACATCAGAGGCAAACCTCAGGTCAATGGTAGAATCAGAAAGGTTTGTTGAAGATGTGAAAAAAAGAATGTCTGTGGAAATAGGAAGAGAAGAGCAAAAAAATCCACATGGATCTGAAAGCAATTTAGAGAGAACTGAGGGACTGGAAAATGGAGGTCAAATGTCCGGAAGAAGAATGGCTGAGCATTTAGAGAGAAAGATTAATCCACCTGAAATGTCTGCTGAATCCATCACAACATCATCTGATCAGAAGGCATGGCAGAGGCGAAGAGATCGAGCTTTCAAGAACCTAGAGGATCTAGATGATGTGAAGGAATCGAGGAGCTTGTCCAAGGACATTGCAGCATCTCCTCATGGTACACCACCTGGCAACTCTTTCTTCACCGCAGAAGGGCTGATAGTACGTGTCTACAGTAAAGACATTACAACGCTGGATGTTGACTGCATTGTTAATTCGACTGATGAATGCCTGGTTCATGGTGGTGGTGCTGCGGCTGTCATAAAAAAAGCTGCTGGGAGAGCATTTGAAAACGAATGCAAGGATTATATCTGGGGCAAAGGTACAGTAAAAGCTGGCAGCTGTGCTGTCACAGGGGCTGGAAGTCTGCCATACAAAAGAATTCTCCATGTCGTAGCTCCTTCGTGGAAGACATGTCGAGATAAACAAAAATGCTCACACAGTCTTGCAGATACATTACTCGAGTCTTTCAAATGTGCAAATGAGATGAAGATGGAATCCATTGCCCTTTCAGGAATTGGTACAGGTAGGTGAAATCTGGCTCTTTCCAAACCACATAGCTGCCAGTTCCATATATCTTGCTAAAGTGACCGATCATGCACTTTCATTGCCTAAATACATACATGTACTACAGATGTTGCACAAGAAGCTTCCTATATTGTTGTACTCGCCTAATACATTACTGCTCATGAAAAAGCAACACACCTGCATTATCTGATGAGCATAGCCACGATGGTCATTGATCCCTTTTCAGACATCTCGTTTCATTCACCTCGGTACATTTCAGCACCAGAGCCAAATATTCAACATATTCATCATGCTCAACAGTGACTTCAGTATAACAACTCTAACACTGAAAAAAGTTCAGGCCATTGAGGGAATTTGGGACACAACGAAAATATGGTTGGGTAGGGATGCAGGAAGGGGGGGGGGGCCTTTGCACCCACTGGCTATTCCCCTGCCACTGTTTTGTTTTCTGTGTATTGTACATGTAGGCTATGTTGTATTTCATTCAGATATTTGATATTTAATGTTGCTTCTTATTACAGGAATTTTTGGTTTTCCAAAGTCTGACTGGGTTCGGGTTGCAGCAGATGTTGTAAAGACATTCAGCCAGAAGAAGAAAACCCCCCAAAAGCGTAGTCTTAAAGAGGTACATGTTGTCGACATCAATAGTGAACTGCTGAATTGCCTGTGTTACACTTTGCACACTGATCCAGACTTCACTTCAGATGTCACCAAAACTGCTGGAAGAAATCCCAAACCAGTAACTACCAGTTATCCCGAGAGATTCCCAGAGAAAACGGGTGTGGCCAACAGTCATACCTCAGAGCCAGCATCAGTGAAGTCATATAAATTTAATGTCACCAGTGATTGTTATGTGATTGTATGTAGAGAAGATATTTCAAAAGCAGAAGCAAATGCTATTGTGTGCACTGATGGCAAATCTTTTGCAGGAGTTGGTGGACTTGCTCAAGCTATTGCAAAAGCAGCTGGTAATAGATATGTCAAAGAGAAGGAAAGTCTGGTGCAAAAGCTGAGGAAATCTGGGGGGATAAGAGAAGGAGAGGTTTTAGTCACTAAAGCTGGAAATCTCCGTTGTTCGAAAGTTCTGCATTATATCTTGCCCCAATGGAAAGGTGATCTGAAGCCAATTCTCCAGTCCGGAATTGAGAGGATTCTTTTAAAAGCTGCTGAGGAAAATGTATGGAAATTGGCTCTTCCAGCCATTGGAATGGGTAAGTTTTCTCATTTTTGATGAATTTTGCAATATTTGCAATACCAATATGTACCAATCTATTTAAGGCTTTGGTGTTGAAGTGATACTGACTTCCTACAATAATGTAGGCATGCAGGAGATTATGAAAGTTATTCAGACTGACAATTGCATAAACTCACTTTCATAAAGCCCCAACAATGCCACAGTATGATGCTGGCAAATGCTTTGCCAACAGTGCTATGCCACTGAATATCTTGACTTTAAAATGGAAAGTTGAAATTGATTTCTCATAAAACGCATCCCTGAAACATAATGTGCTCTCAGACATGGTACTCAAATCATATCGACCCTTTCTTCGGTATTAATGGCTTGTTTGATAACATGGTTAAAACTACCTTTCAGTAATTACATCATCATGTCCATGCAATTATTGTATTTTGTTATGCGACTTCCACAATGAAACAGGGATTCAGGGATCTCCATTTGTTCATCAATCACATCCTTATGCCCCTCAGTCTTGCCATATGTAGTCCACATGCTGAAGAATAAGAATGAATTCGATCTTGATAGACATACATTTTCATGCACAAGAAATTTAATATAATTGAGCTTTATTTGATATTGTTTTGTTGTTTACACATATTTCAGAGGTGACGTCATGAAATTTATCCACTTGTCAAACTAGACATGAAGAAGGCATTGAGAGAAGAAATATTTTCATATTTACATTTATTATGTATGTTATTCAAATTTATTTTAATCCATTGGACTGTGCAGCTCTAACATGTCTCCATGTGTCAAACAGTACCACTGGAACATCAGATGAAACCGACTTTATATTATTAAGCTAATATCACTCCAGCCGTACTCGGGTTCGAGCCCAGCTGGTCCACGTGTGAAAGTTATTCAGTTACTTGCCGAAGGCGGTGGTTCTCTACTGGTACTCTGGCTTCCTTCACCAATCAAACTGACTGTCACCATATATAACTTTATAACTTTTTTATTGACACATCAACACAGTCAGCAGACTGGTAATATAGTCATACAAATATGAAGAACAAGTTGCCAAACATGACAGATGAATACAAGAGGAATAAAAGCAATATTCACATGACGCAAAGCTGACATAATTCAATAACCTTAGGCCCTATCAATCTGACACATGTATATATACTATTAGCTTGATATGATCCGGATATTTCACACTGCATGAAGGAATTTATATGAGTGAAACAAACTTGAGTGTGACATTAAGCCAAATTCCCTCCCTCCCTCCCGCCGTACTGCTTAATATTTGTAAACCAATTTGACACTGACTTTGGGGTTCTTTATTCGTAACTGGGTAATAGTGCAATTGACTAAAAGAAATATAACTGAAGTATAACTGTCAATAACTTTTGACAAACTGAATGGATTATTTTCAAATTTCGTATGTGGGTACCTCGCCCCAACATCTCGCTTGGGATTGTTTTCCACACCGATTCGCCTATAGGTGGCGCCCCGTGGTGGCCAAGTTATATTTTGTTTCCGGACAATAACTTTTGAAAAACTGAACGGATTATTTCCAAATTTTGCATGTGGGTACCTCACACAAAGATCGTGCTTGGTATTGTTTTTCATGGCGATTTGCCTGTAGGTGGCGCTACCTGGAGATTAAGTTAAAATTTTGATTCCAGAGAAATAGCTTTCGAAAACCTAAAGGGATCATTTTTATCCCATCGGCATATATGCCGGATGGGATCATGTCTTCACTCTGTCCGGCTGGCTGGCTGGCTGGATGGCTGGCTGGCTGGATGGATGAACGATGTGACCGCTCTAAAAGGTGAACTGTTCCAGCTAGAGTCTTCAAATGTGGATACTGCATTGTTGGGTGGTAAAGCACAAGCCTATTGAAATTGGGCACATTTAGTTGATTTTTGTGGTTTCCATGGCAACATAACGAAAAATATCCATATAACGACGTGACCGCTCTAAAAGGTGAACCGTTCCAGCTGGAGACTCCAAATTTGGTATACAGCATTGTTGGGTGTTAAAGCACAAGGCGATTGAAATTGGGTAAATTTGGGTGTTTTTGCTGTTTCCATGGCAACATAATGAAAAATATTCACATAATGAGGTTAACGCTTTAGAAACAGAACCATTGCAGCTAGACACATTTTGGTGGTTCTTGTGGTTTCCATGGCAACAAAACGAAAAATATCCACATTACGATGTGAATGCTCTAAAAGCCGAACCGTTGCAGCTGGAGACTTCAAATTTGGTATACAGCATTGTTGGGTGTTAAAGCACAAGGCTATTGAAATTGGGTAAATTTGAGTGTTTTTGCTGTTTCCATGGCAACATAATGGAAAATATCCACAGAATGAGGTTAATGCTTTAGAAACAGAACCATTGCAGCTAGACACTTCAAATTTGGTAGCATTATTGTGTGCTTGGTGTTTTTGCAGTTTCCATGGTTGCACATTTTGGTGGTTTTTGTGGTTTCCATGGCAACAAAACGAAAAATATCCACATTACGACGTGAATTCTCTAAAAGCCGAACCGTTGCAGCTGGAGACTTCAAATTTGGTATACAGCATTGTTGGGTGTTGAAGCACAAGGCTATTGAAATTGGGTAAATTTGAGTGTTTTTGCTGTTTCCATGGCAACATAATGGAAAATATCCACAGAATGATATTAATGATTTAGAAAACAAACCATTGCAGCTACACACATTTGGTAGCATATTGTGTGGTAGTTCCAACAATCCAGAGTACCTCTCTAACACACTATCACATCCATGCACCCAATACCAACGTTTGCAACAATTCCATCATCTCCCTAGTATAATCTGTGGCATGTCCGACTCCTCCTACTCCGCTTTACTCACTGCACAGCGTGGCGCGGGATAGGGTGGGGCGAGAGACGTGGGGTTTTCGCTACCTGAGATTCCATGGGCCAGGCTTGCACCCTACAGTAAAATGGGTTGACTGCGCATGCGCGATGAGTAGTTGAACAGAAAGGGCACGTGATCTCCCTATCCCTATACATTGTAGGTGTGGCGCGGGATAGGGTGGGGTGATTGACCTTAGAAAGGGCACGCGATCTCCCTATCCCTATAAACTAACCCATGGGGGTGAATGAACCCCAGGGATTCATACAAGTCAAAAATTTTACCACCGAAAACTCAATATTACTCAAAGTTGAGTTTTCATAATGTTGAAATTGAGTTTTCAAAATTTTTTATCGCCGATTCAAAGATTGCAATTGAGTTTTCAAAATTTTTTACCACCGATTTACCTATTGGTATTCAGTTCTCAAATATTTCAACCACCACCATGCACAGGATTTTGTTGGTGTGTTTCAATATGGTCAATATATTATACTATGAGCAGGGGATATTTTTGACAAAACATTTTCATCTACCATGTCTACCCAATATCCAAATTAAATAAAACTCATTTTATTCAGCGCATCTTCAGCTAAAGTTCATCGGATGATGTATAAAAACCGAGAGATTTACATGTACCGTACCACAAGATCAGTCTGAATAACAATGGACATGGGGATCTATATCACGAATGAAATCGGAGAGAAAAATCAAGCAGTAATTATTCGAAAAAGCGAACGATCGAACCAGGAAACATGTCTTCTTATCTGCAGCTAACTGCACCAAACACAGCCTCTGTAGATTATTGAACTTTAATTCAGTAACAAAGTGTTCACATGAGACAGATCTGCTAAGTTCTAAAGTCTAAATTTTCTGAAAACTACCGAATATTTTGGATGGTCACAGTTGCTCAATGTTAAATTTTTTAAGCAAATTTCTTGAGTGCTATTTATCTCCCGAGTTCTCTAAAATCCCGTTTTGGAGGTCACCTCGTATTTAAAGTATGGTTTTTCGTTACTCTTCCAACTATGAAAATTGATTGTTTATAATCAACGAGGAGTCAACTTTATGGAGCAACTTACCCGCGATCCTTATTCCGGATTTTCGGAATCTTCTGAATTCCGTCTCCAAATCCGAGTTTTTAACTCGCTTCATTAATCCGTTTTACGGTAGATTCAGCTGAAAATGTGATTTTCAATCGGTTTTTTTCAGCGAACCCTTTTAAGGAAAACGGTAGAAGGTACATGCATATACTTTATATCATTTTATTCGTAAGAAAGTAGAGCGTTCCGGAAACCTAAAAGTATTTCAGTCAGTCCACGGAATAATTTTCCGGACAAGAAAAACCACATGTCGGTCGGTCCAGAAAAAATTTCAGCGAAGTCGACACGAAAATTTCAGTTGCCCACTATCTCAAAAATTAAAAAACTTTTGTCATCAAACTATACCCTTACCGCTTTGCAGTGTACACTTCAAGATGCAGTGTGGTTGCAGTGTGGTTGCAGTGCAACCTTCAACCACACTGCAATAACAAGAAAATTACAGGCACACTGCAGTCACACTTCAGTGCAACAGCACAGATCTCCAAGCACACTGCAAACACACTGCAGAAACTTAGAAACAATCCAGGCACACTGCAGACACACTGCAGAAACTTAGAAAAAATCCAGGCACACTGCAAACACACTGCAGAAACTTGAAAAAAATCCCAGGCACACTGCAGACACACTGCAGAAACTTAGAAAAATTCCAGGCACACTACAAGCACACTGCAGGGACTTTAACTTTTTTGATATAAAAGAGACACACTGCCGAGACACTGCCAGGACTTTAACTTTTGCATATAAAATAGAGGGAGATATAATTTGTTCAGGGTTATTCCACTTTCTTTGATCTTCTCATTTACAAGATCAGCTCGTAATGCCACACTGCAACTTTTTTCTGCAGTGCCTCATTTGTATACTGCAGATAATTCCAAGTACACTGCGACTGAAGGTTACCTTTACCAAAAAATCTTGTAAGATCTTGTAGGATTTGAAATTTTCTAACAAGATCTTGTAAGATCTTACAAGACAGTTTTTTTGTCCTACATGATCTTACAAGATCCTGAAGGACAAAGCTGGCTGTCCTACAAGATTTTGTAAGATCCTGCAGGACAGCTGTCCTACATGATCGTGTAAGAATAAGTTTGCCTGTAGGACAAAATATCAGTTTGCTTTTGGAAAGTATTTTTACAAGACAGTTTTACAGAATATCCACAACATTGGATCTCCAGTTGAAGATATGGTTAGCACTTTCTCTTTCAAAAATGGCAGGCATAATATTATCATGATATATACCAAAACTGTACTTCCCTCTACTGAATCAATCATATGGAGGACCTCATCTGTTTCACTCAAGTAAGAAAATTGTTCTTGAAAGTAAAAAAAAAAAACTATCTCTGATAATTGTTTACCTTCAAACCTGATTGGGAAATTCTGTCAAAGTATTTGTTTTTCAATATGTTATCTAAACAGTGATACAAGTTATCAATATAACCATTTTGGTGTTTGGATACAGCGACAAAATGCGACGAATTCTTCAATGAATACCAACAACAACAACAGGTTGAATTAAAAAATACACAAACTTTGCGTAAGACTTCAGAGATCATATTAGTGACATATGGGTTTTCATTCGAATAAAATAAAGATATCAATAATATCAATCTCTACATAGTGTTATCAAAATAGTATCATATTTGTGTAAGAAATCTTGTTGAATTTAGATTTTATAATAAAATTAATAAGTTTAATAAATAATTAATTAATAATCAGTCCAATCCAAAGAGTTTATAATAAAATTGGACATAATGAAGAAAATAATTTTAGAAGAACACACCAGTTCTAACATGATTTTCAAGAAAAAAATGTCCATTGATGAATGTTCATTATCCAGATAATATTATTGTATTTTCCTGGTAGTCTATTACATTAGCAATTGGCTTGCTGGCATCAATTCAATAATTTGAGGAGAGTTATCTCCCCTGTACCGGTATATTTTAATTGGCCACTGGTGGCGCCACCATGCTGTCATATGAGAACAACAACAACAGCAGAAAAACATGCAGGATTGAGTGCAAAAGGAAAGTTGATTATTTTCATGTTAAGCTGGAACTATTGAGGTTTAAACAACTGTATTGCAGATGGTGATGAGTGAAGCTACATGTAGTGATGGTAAGTAAGTTTATAAATATAATTATAATGTTGTAACTTAAGTGGCAAAACAATTCTGCTTTCTAGCTAAAATCAGAATGTTGTAATGTGGACCCTCTATGAGCTTTAACTATCAACAAGTTTCTCTTCAAATACTTGGCATATTAAATAATTGATACTCTTCTCAGTAACTACTGTAGCACTTTAATTAATGACTCGTGTAGCCTGGAATTCACAAAGAAATATCCATAACTTGATCTGTCTCAAAATTCCTTTCAGATCTACCCAGGTTGATCAAGGCAGTCTGAATTGCCATTGTTGCATTGTCAGCTGGAAAAGCCCAGGCTTGGGGACCTCATGTGAAGATTGGCCATGCACCCCTGAATACCCCGGAGGGTGAGATATATAGGTTATTTCACACCACTGCTTGTGTATTTCCTGTTTGTCAAACAGTAGGATTTAACTTGCTAGGAAGTTTGAGGGGGGGGGGATGTTAGCTCTCAATAAATCAGTTGACATCCTCACTTGTTGTTTTGAAATGTTTGTCGTTTCCTGCTTATATTTCCTGAAGATTTGAGAATATTTCCATACCAAAGTTCTGATGAAATCGCAAAGGAATATTTATTAAGATCAATTGATAACAAATACACTGTTGGCATAACCGATATTTGCTATGATAAAAATGTGACCAGGAAAAGCAGGATAAATTCTGATTAGATTTCCTATCACCATCACCATGATAACAGGCTATATTTTAATTGTCTATTTATTTCACTATTCTTGACCAAGGCTAAGGATTGCTGCATAATTCAATTGTACATCTGTACCCACATCTTCAAAATGAGAAATTTCATTCATTCATTTCATTTAAAATGTTTTAAACAGTTTTTTTTCTCCTCAGATGCAATCGGACTTGTTCGAGGTGCACATTTCATCGACTCGGAGCAGACATGTGATCATGGAAATCATGCAGCGTCTACTGTTGAATTACTTCTTCGCCAAAGAGGAAATAGCATCAGGCAATATTACATGACCAACACAACTGGATGACGAACATTGTTAAAATCATGTTAGTGTACATTCTCAATATTTTTTCCAATTGTGATTGCATTTTCATTTTGTGTTGATCAGTAATTCTGGATTCCACTTCAAAATATTTTGCTTCAAATCCACGAATACTGCTTGAGTATCATAATTTATATTGCTTTATAATACTCATAACATGCATTAAAGAATGTGTATTTTACATTAATAACAAATGACTTGAATGACTTTGGTGCTACTGGACCCAAATAATCTTTGTTCAGTGAGCGGCACATGTTTGGTTTTTGCAGAGGGCATAACAATAACATCACATTTCTATGATATTTCAATGCAAATCATCCTGGTTATCGTCACATCCACTAATATCAGCATTACGCCAGTTGAATGTAGTGTAATATTTTTGAGATTTCTCTAATCATACTTTTTCGCTAATGTCACAACAATTTTATACCATTCTACCCATTTAAATTATGAGGATAACCTCTGAACAGTTTCATTATAGTTTCTTTAAGTGCCATTTAGAAGCTGGGAAGTAGATAAATAAACAAATTGCTTATGGATAACAACTTCTAGTTTATTCAGGACGACGTTTCGATACAGGTAACGATACTAGTATCTGTATCGAAACGTCGTCCTGAATAAACTAGAAGTTGTTATCCATAAGCAATTTGTTTATTTATCTAGTTCCATGATAACTTGACACATTGATAACTTGATGACAATTTCTTTGCTAATTTGATGATTTTTCATTTTTTATAGGTTACTGCCAGAAGAAGTTTCCCTGTACCAGAAAGGTGATTTTGGATGCGATGAAATCACAATTGAATGGGGAGCTAAAAAGTTATAAAAGACACTTGATCTGTTGAGAAAAACATGGATGCCTTGGACTTTGGATGCTACGTGCATGTGCTGGTTGCTATTCCCTACAAATGTTTCTATTTTATATAATAAAATGTATGACATGACAACATAATAATCCCTTGTGTGTATAGCTGTATATACGTTCTGTTTTGTGTGTATAGCTGTCTACATGTTTCTGTTTTATACAATAAAATGTATGAAATGAATGCATATAATTTGTTGAGTATCTCATTCGACACGAAACGTTTCCTCGTAAACCTGCAGTATATTGGACAACCCTGCACAACTATCCAGCATTATTCTATGTGCGTTAATGGACACAAATGACAGCCCTGTAGGACAACCCTTTAGGATCCTGAAAGACGGTCTTGTAGGACAGTCATGTAAGATCCTGTACTTGTAGGATCCTGAAGGACGATCTTGTAAGATCCTGTAGGACAATCTTGTAGGATCTTGTGAGATCCTGTAGGACAGTCTTGTAGGATCTTGTAAGATCCTGTAGGACAACATTACAAGAAAAGTGCCAAAATCTTACAAGACTGTCCTACAAGATCTTACAGGACACTTTCTTGTAAGATCTGACAAGAAATTTTGGTAAGGGTACACTGCAGCTGAAGTGTGCCTGCAGTGTGTTTGCAGTACCTGATTTGCATAATTGGCCCAACCTGCAGACACACTGCAAACACACTGCGACTGGAGGTTACACTGCAGCTGAAGTGTGCCTGCAGTGTGTTTGCAGTACCTGATTTGCATAATTGAGGTAACCTGGAGACACACTGCAGACACACTGCAAACACACTGCGGCTGAAGGGTACACTGCAGGTGAAGGTTACACTGCAGCGGAAGTGTGTCTGCAGTGTGTTTGCAGTGCCTATTTGCATAATTGGCCCAACCTGCAGACACACTGCAAACACACTGCAGGCACACTTCATAGACCCACAATGCCAACTGCAGCACACTGCAAACACACTGCATTCTTGAAGGCCCCACACTTCACAAGATTATAATACCCACACTGCAAACACACTGCAGACACACTGCAAACACACTCCAAAGCAGTAAGGGTATATATTTGAAAAGAGAATCTCTTCAGCTACTCCGGAAAGTTTAGATTGTCAGAATCGAACCAGTATTAAGCGAGCTATCAATAAATAACCTACAGAGTTTTCGTTTTCATCAGTCGAATTCCGTTCCATCAGTCGATTATCTGATCCCTAAAATATGCAGCCTGATCTCATCGCAGCATCAGTCTCACTGGCATCTCACGAATGAATTTCTAGACCAGTCAATGTACCGTACTTTAGAAAAATACAACACGATCATCATGATTGCAGGTCTTGGCTTTAGCAAGTCATGTGAAATTCAGACGTTTAGTCTTGATGTATTTTCAATCTCTGACATCGCTGGACAACTCACTTTTTACTTCGTGTTTGACGGATACTGAATGGACCGAACGTCGGCATTACGGTCCAAATTTAGCCGGGAAATATGGTCGACTGACTGCAGGCACGTGGTTCTACAAAGCGCAAGACTGTCGGCTGTCAACCCTATTGCGGTAATGGAAACTTCCACTGACCCGGTGTTGTAAGCCCACAAGCCTTCCCGATGAATCGAATTGGAAGAGTTCACTTTCAAAATAGAGAAGTAGGGCACAAAAGTTTCGTCTAACAACAATGCGAGGGCAGATTTTTCTTTCGTTTCGTAGACTTTATTTTTCCTTGTATTTCATTTCTGAAACTTGCAACTCTGGCGGACAAATTGACGACCTACGCGATTTAAAGATGACAACAACAACTACACAGGGTCTGTTTGAAGGTGAAGAAATAAATAACTTTTACGGCGACAGATGACCGATAAAAACTTTTGGGCGGGAGTCCCGGTTGTCAAACTTTAGCGATAGTCTGGGAACCCTCGGCAGTACGAATGCAGGCTGCCACACAATAAACGTTTGAGGGTTCCGGAAATAATGTGTGCAAGCAATTGTGTCTGCCGCTACGCGGCGCTGTGATCAGCATACTCGAAAGCGTTAAAAACAACACAACGACACGTGGTGGCCCGCTCCCGGCACCTGTTAGTGTCGTTTTCACGGTAAGATCGTCATTCGATTGAGTTTATTTCGTAATTTAGGGCTGTCAAATTAACTTTGACCATGTCTGGCGAATTGAGTTTTCCACGAAAAATTTAGTATTTGTCCAGTAAAACGGAAGCAATTCAGTTTCTTGCCATACGAATTGAGTTTTCAAAATTTTTTAACCACCGGTATTCGGTGGTAAAAAGCGACTTGTATGAATCCCTGGAACCCATGGGGGTGAATGAGCCATGGGGGTGAATGAGCACTCGTACATGTATGATATAACTGGCAGGGATTCCCGAACCAGTGTTAGTTTTGTATTTTGTGTCTCCTTAAATGAAGGACAACATTTCCTTCAATTTTGCTATGAAATCATTCTATTCCACATCATATGATTTACCCTAAAGCTTTTGCATGAACCATATTTTATTTCAGATGTATAATATGAAGTAACTGGCGGGGAAATCCCTGCCGTACTGAACTCCTGGTTTTTGAATTTTGTGTCATCTTAAAATGAAGGACAACATTTCCTTCAATTTTGCTATCAAATAATTGTATCTCACATCATATGATTTACCCTAAAGCTTCTGCAGGAACCATTTGTGTCCACACGTGTAATTTACTATATTAATTACAACTGAGTTCCTAAAGTTTGGGTGCACACTGTGCATATGATCAATTTCCTGAATTGTATTGAATTCCACCTTGTGACAGATGATGGCATGCATTTGTCAGTGTGGTTGTTTCATGTACAGGGAGCTTTCTATTGCTTTCATGTCAGCACACCTACCACTACCCTCAAGGAGAGCATGTCCCCATCCCCAGGTCATCGAGCCGCACCCTCTATCTCCCAAACTAGCCCTCGCCCGACCCTCAAATATTGTCTTTGAGCATATATATATCTCCAATATATCTTGGCAGAAGCTGAAATGTGTGTGTTTCTGCAATATTGGGATAATTGCAACCCCAAAAGGTTTCAATTTATCAGGCACAGACCCATGTTTTTGTATTTGGTAAATATGTCCCTTGTCTGTATAATATACCTGGGCCTATTGTACTAGCGTACTATGCCTTTAACATTTTACATCAACGAACAATACATGTGAACATTTCCGTACACATAATTGAGAGCCACTTTAATGCTCCTCTTATCAGACCGGGTGGTTGGTGGGTGCTCGCCCCTTTTATATCTAGTTGTCTCTAGCCAACTTTCCATACAAATAAACATGACTGTTTTTCCTTCAACTACTGTTTCCTCTTATTGAATGCCCTTCATCTGTCTATACCGGAGATTTATATTGCTCATGTGAAAGGGACGGCAAGTTCACACTAGGCCGATGGGATCAAGTGTGGCCGTGGCCTCTAGTCAAATTTGGTATGTGGGTACCTCTCCTCAAGATCTCAATTGGGAATGTTTTTCAAGCCGATCCGCTTGTAGGTGGTGCCTCCTGAAGGCAAAATTGGAATTTTGTTTCAGTACAATAGCTTTTGAAAACCTGTACACATTCTTTCAAATTTGGTATGTGGGCCGGTACCTTGCCTCAAGATCTTGCTTTGGACTGTTTTAATGCCCATCCACCTATAGGTGATGGCACTTGTGGGCCAAGTTAAAATTTCATTTCCAGACAATAACTTATGAAAACCTGATCGGATTAGGACAAATTCGATAATTGTGAGTACCTTGTCACTGGATCGCACTTGCGATTGCACTCCATACCGGATACCAAACGTTGCGATTCCAAGCCAAATCAATTGCTTCAACGTAAGAAGAAATCAGCAAAAAACAAACAAGGGCTTGGAAAAGTTGGTTGCCTTTGACATCTTCAATTTTGTAATCTGAGCAAGAGTTCTCTTGGATGTAATGCTTGCAAAGTGTTCTTTTTGAACTTGGATATCTTTAGAAAGGTATATTACTCAAAACATGGAATCTCCCATAAGATGCCATGGTCCTCTGGAATGGAAACGATAACACACATACATACTTCTAGCATTTATTGACCGATGAATTATATTAATGTTTTCAGCTCAATTTTATTTACTCGAATCATATCTACAATTCTGCTTTTTTATTCAATTTGCATTATGGCAGCAGACTCCAAGCTATGAAGAAGAAATTGCAGAAAGACTGACAAGGGCTGGGGAAATGTTGTTAAATAGCTACATGTATGCTGGTACTTTTTTCTCACCTGCCACTTTGGTGGTGGAGGGGGGGGGGGAGAGGATAATGGAAGTACTGTTCATCCATTTGTCCTTCCACCTGAACACAATATTCCAATACTATACAAGGCTAGAGCCTTGATCTTTTGTGCAGTTGCAACTTATTTTCAAAGGTCACAGAGGTTAAAATGTGAATAGCATTGACAGTCCCCTGTGAACACGATATCTAACAGGCAAATAGACGTAGACTATTGGTATTTGGCACATTACTGTCTTATGCAGCACAGTGACTTGGGTGGCAGTTGGTGTCTTCGTCAATGTTGTTGTTGTGATTATATAATTTTTTTTTCAAGAATATAATTATTTCCCACCTTTTCATACATCGCAATGACGGTGGATGTCATAAAAATGCTTTCTTACGCCGTACATCGATCTACAAATGTACATGCCCCTCCTCTACTAGATCTCCATCTGTAATCAAGTGTGGTAACACCAATGTTAAAGCCGTATACCGATCGACTTTGCAACGAATCCCGGTACACAGGGGAATTCGGGGGTCTGCAGCTAGACACCCAACAGTAAACGGATGAGCAGACGTAAACTATGGTGAAAACTCAACGGCGTGGAGAATGCCATGAGGTAAGTTCTCCTGCATTCGAAGTCATTCGGCCTCGATTTCAAAAGTCTTCGGAAATCTTATCAGTTAGTAGAAACCAGCCATATCGTGAAGAATGTATTACCGCGGAACGTGTACCAGGAATCGTGGCGAATTATTTAACATTGGAGTTACCACACTTGATAATATTACAGATGGAGATCTAGTAGAGGAAGGGTATGTAGATCGATGTAGGGCATATAGAAAGCATAGGTCACAGTCAGTCTGCAGTGAATATGAAAAGGTGGGAAATAATTATATTCTTGAAAAAAAAATTATATAATCACAACAACAACAACATCGACGAAGACACCCCCTGCCACCCAAGTCACTGTGTTATGCAGGCCTCTAGGTCAATTTCACTCAGGACTGACCTTGACCTTTTTTCAAGAGTCAAAATCTAAATAGCAGTGAAAGTCCCTTGTGAACACAAGGGGCAAGAACTTGATATTTTGGACATTGCTGGCTTATGGGTGCATCCAGGCCAAGTTCACTCAGGAATGACCGTGACCTATTTTCAAAGATCACAGGTCAAAATGCGAATAGCATTGTGAACACAATATCCAAATAACAAAGGTAGCGAAGAACTAGATAATTAGCACAATGATTTCTTATGAAGGCCTCTAGTTCAAGTTTATTATAGGTCAAATTCACTGCGGACTGACTGTGACATATTTTCAGAGGTCACAGGTCAAAATATGATTAGCATTGTGAATGTAATATCTCAAGAACTGATGGAGCCGAAGACAGCTGGTTATTTGCAGGCCTTCAATTATGTCCTATATGTCCTATATTTTTTTAGTTGTCCTATATTTTCCTATATTTCTGAAAAATGTCCTATATTTCCTATATTTTTGCCCTGAGTCTCTTTCAAATTATTATGCCGGGGGGCATATAGCGATCGCTTTGTCCGTCCGTCTGTCCGTCTGTCCATCCGTCTGTCCGTCCGAATTTCTTGTCCGGGCAATATCTCGGTTAATATTTGATGGACAGGATCGAAACTTGCATGGAATGTGGCCAGTGGCTCGTAGTTGTGCAGCGTGGAGTTTTTTCCGAGTTCCGGTATAATTTTCAAGAGTTATGGCCCTTTTTCTGAAATCTCTGTGAATGGGACTTGTCCGGGCTGGATCTTGGTTAATATTGTATGGACAAGTATGAAATTTGCATGATATGTGGTCAATGACCCACAGTTGTGCAGCGTAAAGTTTCTCCACGTTTCGCTTATATTTTCAAGAGTTATGACCCTTTGTTCCTGAATTCTCCGTGAATTGGGACTTGTCCGGGCTGGATCTCGGTTAATATTGTATGGACAATTATGAAATTTGCAGGATGTGTGGTCAGTGCCCTGTAGTTGTGCAGCGTGAATTTTCTCCGCGTTTCGCATATATTTTCAAGAGTTATGGCCCTTTTTTCTTCAAATCTTTGTGAATTGGAACTTGTCCGGGCTGGATCTCGGTGAATATTGTATGAACAATTATGAAATTTGCAGGATATGTGATCAGTGCCCTGTAGTTGTGCAGCGTGAAGTTTCTCCGCGTTTCGCATATATTTTCAAGAGTTATGGCCCTTTTTTCTTCAAATCTTTGTGAATTGGAACTTGTCCGGGCTGGATCTCGGTGAATATTGTATGAACAATTATGAAATTTGCAGGATATGTGATCAGTGCCCTGTAGTTGTGCAGCGTGAAGTTTCTCCACATTTCGCGTATGTTTTCAAGAGTTATGGCCCTTTTTTCTTCAAATCTTTGTGAATTGGGATTTGTAGGGCTGAACCAATAAAGAATAGAATAATGGCGGGGCAGTGTCGGATTAAAATGGAATGGGGGGCATACAATTGAGCAATCTCTGATTGCTTCCTTCCTGTGTTAAATTACTTCAGGGGTTATTCTAGCCCAAAATTTATAATATGCTCAATTTTCGAAAAGAGATAAACTCAATTTTTTGCATGCGCCGGTGGCGTGCAATTTATGTCTATAAACTTAATGTTTGTGTCCCAAATCTTCACCTGTTATCACTTAAATGCCAATATCCTCCATTTGGAGATCTCCTGCAAACAAAATTATCTCCCTTGATCGCTGCGTCGATCGTCCGCCAGGTGGCGTGCACTCCGCGCATGTCCATCACTCTTTTTCCTTGCAGTCTTGGTGACAAGACCTGTTTTGGAAGAGCTCCTGTAAACAGTAACTTTTGGATTGTTATAGACGCACTCTAGGGTTATTTTTTCTCTCCCGTAGTTCATTATGAACCAACGTAGTTGCCCAGCTATAAAGATTTATAGGAACGAATAATGTCGTCAGTTTTAATCAGTTAAAGACTTGCATTTTCTTTGTTTTCAAAGGTGTGTTTACAGTCACCTATGGCGACGCAGTCAACTCTGGAGAGCGGCCATTGACCTGGCAAGACGTCCAGCTGAGAAGCAAGCTACTCAGGCCCTCTTCAACGACTTGGCTGTAAACGAAGTTCCTACCAGCAACTTATCTGTGAAAACGATACTGGTGCCAGTGGAATCTTCACAACAGTCCCGTGAAACAGTACAGATCACGGACACAGGATCACAGCTCCACGGCGAAGAACAGTACCCTGGAGCTACATTTTAAGACGGTGAACAAGTTACAGACCCAAGACGGCGTAGTTCAAGTTCACCGGAGAAGATGAGTTACGGACTCTATACCGGAGCCGTTCACAGCTCCACGACGAGGAGCAGTACCCTGGAGCTACATTTTAAGACGATGAACAAGTTACAGACCCAAGACGGCCTAGTTCAAGTTCACCGGAGAAGATGAGTTACGGACTCTATACCAGAGCCGTTACAACTACGGATCTGGGCAGACCTCGGATTACAGTTCCCGTTCATCCAAGTCTCCGCAACTCAAGAAAGACAAGCCTGCCAGCCGGGACCTCCTGGAGAACCGGGACCCGGGACAGAGCCGTACCCTGGGCCTTCAAGGACCTCGACACCTCAGAGTGCCGGGACTCCGACTGCAGAGCACCTCGGACCCGACCATCGGAGAGAGAGGCTACTTCCAGAGGCCGTACTACGGCCCAGAGCCGTACTACGGGACAGAACGACACGGACCTATGAAGTTCGGACTTATCCAGTACGCCGAGAGTCTACGTCTCACTAGGAGTCCACACCTACAGACCACGGACTTTAGATCAGCATACGGGACCATGGCTCTGAGAGATCAGCCCAATGCAGAACTCCGAGACCCCGTCAAGCCAAGAGCCTACAGAGACTACCGGGATACCGAGAGAATAGGCAAAGTGCAGACCAGTCAAGCCCAAGCCACGGCGATACGGTTTACTTCTACTGCACCGGCTAGAGTGCTGACACGGACTCTACTAGACAGCCCCGTCACAGACATGGATCAAAGCGAGTACTCGGATACCAACTCCCGTTCATCCAAGTCCCCAAAGAACCGCCGTACCCCGGAGACACAGAGAGACACGGCGAAGAAGGCAGTCCGAGAATCAAGATCACGGACTCCACCACTACAGCGGGACCCCGGCTCAAGCACAGCTCACCGGTTCCACGAAGTCACGGCTCTATACCGGACGCCGGGAGTCGGACAAGCCAAAGGCCTACAGGGACCGGGATTCCAAGGAATCACGGCCCTATCCAGAGATCACGGCCCTATCCAGGGCGCCGTACCACGGAAATGGAGACCTCACGGACCTATCCAGACCACCGTGACTCCGATACCGGAGCACCGCGGGAGGAAACTACAGCCCGGAGCCATACTATGGACCCGGAGCCGTATCACGGAGCAGGATACCACACGGACCTATCCAGCGCGCCGAGAGCCTACACCTGAGAAGTCACGGACTCAAGCAGAACGGACTTATACAGATCACCGAGACTCCACATCCAAGGAGTCACGGACTTATGAGGAACGGACTCAGCCAGAACGCCGTGAGCCGGCCTCTACTCCAGCTTGGACCCGTACAACGAAGCCATACCTCGGTACTACGGCAAGCAGATTTCGTAAACGAAGTGGCACACCGTTACAACGCCGAGATTCCTATCCTGTACGTCATCATCGAGAGAGGGACCGTCCTAGACGTCGGACCCCTTCACCTAGTCCAGCCTACCGGAGTCGGTACCATAGGGACCTTACCCCGGAGCGACCTTACAACAGACGAGGGAGAAGCCGTTCACCGGTTTCTCGTCAACAAGCATTGATGGCGAGGAGCGGACGTCTACCCACCATCACCATAGCCCGGAGCATCGGGATAGAACGGAAGTCCAGAGATGAACAGGGACTCGTAGATCACCATTCTGGACCTGCCCCCAAGGAACAGACTTCTGCTCCAGGGGTACCTTCCAAGGCAAGCCTGGTCAAGAAACATCATCTCCAGGCTTCACAGCCCCTTACCAGGATAGAGTTCCTTCATCGGAGACCCGTGAGATGACACGATATGAGGATCACGCACGACGTTCCACTTCCTCGGCATCCTCATTCACCTCCTACGTCGGGCGGAGGCAGAAGAATAAGACATGCTACCCTTCAAAGTCAGGACAGCGGCGGTACATACGTTGACTCCAGAGATGCCCAGACCGGTGGTCGGCGATGACAAGCAGCCTGATGACCTCGCCGGGAACGGAGAAAACTTACTACGACACCTCTTTACGGTTTTAACAAACCTTTCTGAGGAGGAAGCTGCGCCAACCTGCGCACCATCTCCAGCATCAGCCAACCTATACGACGCACTGGATCGACAATTGGAGACTTCGTCATCTCTCCAGGAGCCCGGTCCTTACAGGGCTTACACTTCACGGAGACAATCCACCGTTCAGGGCCCGGAGTCTGAACCGGATCTTGACAGACTGTTGAACTTCACGAGGACACCACACCAGCGGGGGTACTTCAACAGAGGCAAGCCTGTGCTGTGGAAGATATGATGCTGACACAACACAGAATTACATCATACTCTGATTGGTTCCTGACGGCTATTTCCAAGGTGATGCAGGATCCAGACGTGAAGCATAGAGGGATCCTTGACCTTTTCACGGCCCAAGATGGAATTCTTCGACGCCTTATCGACTCTAACAGAGGAGATCGCCACGGAGGTTTTTCTCAGGTCAGAACTCGGACAACCCAAACTAGATGCTCAGAGGGGTGTTCGCCCTTACAAGGAAGGACAGTTCCAAGGTAAAGAGGGAATCTTCCAACCGGGACAGAGGCAACCTCGTCAGCCAGAATTGAGGGTTCTCAATCTTCACCTTCAAACCACTAGTCATCCTTTCATCCTTCCCAAGCTTCGAGTCTTCATTCACCTGATTGTAGAACGGCGACCCTGATGATATAGAAAATCAGCGTCGAAGAAGTCAGTCCTTACGTGAGGTCTACTCCAAGTCCCGACACTTCATCTGACGATCATCCTCAGTCTTCTAAGAGCCGGATCCTACTCCTCATCGGATATCTAGGACTCCACCTACACCCGACATCATGATCACGGGAATCTATTTCGGGAGAAACGGCTAGTCGGTTTTGACTTAACCCGTTTTTTTCTTTAGGGTGAGACATCCAGTCTACAGTGGGCAAGCCTAGTTTCACATTGAGGTCCCTTCCAAGGCCAAGTCAACACGGACCCGGACACTGGAATAGGACACGAGGATAAAGTCATCTCTAATCCGGAATACGAATTAGGACTCCAGAACAGAACCTGGGACTCCAGCATTCATCGGGATGACAGTAGAGACCGGACCAGAAGACGGAGCCGGACACTTACTGAGCATATTCGACTCTACAGGACTTGGACTCCGACTCCCGATTGTCGTCACTTTTCGACGTTTCCAGAGGCCTTTTTCGAGTTTCGCCTCGATGATCATGGCGGTCCAGGGATATTTCCAGGGACCCCACGGATTATGTAGTACGGCTACATTCAAGCGGCAAGCAGGTTTCCAGCATATGGAACCTGCACCGAGAACCAGACCATCAACACCATGATCCAGAGGTCCGTTGGATGGAACTACAGTCTACTACTCACCCGGGACCTAGCACAGTTTTGGCTAGCTCCAGGTACTCCTCATTACAGTTTCTCAACTACAGCTGATCCTGAGGGCAAGAACAAGCAATCTAAGGATGCTCGTCCCGGAACATCTTCACCCCCCTTTTGTAATGGCGATGCCGGAGTCAGTTTCAACCGAGCACATAGAAGTTCACATTCACCGATGCGGAATTTATAGCTTAGAGGGGTCCATTAGTCCGGCAACAGATATCCGACACATCACATGGATACCACGATAGACAAGCAACGCATCATCTTCCTTAGGGATATCTACGCTAGATGACGGTTCCCCTTGGAGGTTGCGGTTGTACAACACATCAGCATTGATTACGAACGTTCAGCACGGTCGTCAGTTGCGTCAAGTTTGGGGGGAGCAAGATTCCAGTCACTGTCTTCTAGAAACATCGACACTGGTCCTAACAGCACGGTATCAGCAATACCATGTCACAACACCATGTGTTTCACATCACTTCAGGGTTCCCGCCGACAGCTTCCTCCAAGTCCTACAAGATACTACAACCGGAAGATCACTTTTTCCACGGAGACACCGGGACCCGCAACGGCCGAACCCCCACGTCTGCTACGGTCCAGATTTTTCTTGCAGACCAGGGTTTTTTCTTCAGGACCAAATTGTACAGACAATGACAGCAGCAAGCTACTATTTACTGTACAGTCGCATCAAGCCCGGAGAATGTACTATAGTAGAGGACCTGTGGCCAACGCTGTTTCTGTTCCAGCAACAGCTGGGCTTCCCTTCTGCATCTGTATCAGGGCAGGGAATCTCAGTCAAGCAGTACACAGGGGTATCACTCAGCATCATCCAGGGTTGTCAAGTTCACCCACGGAACCGACTACATTCCAGCATTTCAGCTTTCCATGGTCTTCATCTTACAGTCTCGCCGAACACATCAATTACCACCCAAGGAGACCGGGAGGTGGTACTAGGGTATTCTTACGCCTGCCATTCGAACCAGTTCTACCAACTACAGTCAAGATCCTGT
>JAVTVY010048668.1:0-22925 GCA_036873755.1 Hanleya hanleyi
GCATTATTTGTAATTATCAGGGGCATTCTCAAAGAGGGTTTCCAGCCATACCCTTTGAGCAATGAAGAGTCTAAATAATACACATTATCAACTTGAAATTCGAAATTGCTGAGAAGAAACATCCCAGCAGGTTTTAATGTGCTTTACCATCCGAGGCTGATGCAGGTCTGTTTCACGTACGAATATGGAGAAGAACTCGCGTCATCGCAGCAAATGTTCCAGTTTTGTACCTGCTGTTGTTGACATGTTGTCCGGCGATCCTAGTTATCAAGCTAAAACCATCAAAGGGCCGCTGGCAGCCAATTCAAATTACTGACATCGACTGGGTGGTGCTAGTCCATTTATTCTCTGATATATATATCCATACCAAATTCATGGGTAGCGTTTGCAGGATATAAAACAGATCTCAATGCAGTTTGGACAGTGTGGGTACGGTGATCATATCACCAGTAATACTGGTATCATCATTGTGGCAGTCGTCAGTATGGAGATCAAAGAACTATTTACGACTCCTGTATATTTCACACATAACATCAAAAAATGATCCTGATTTATCAGTCACACAGCAGATGGATCACACACGTTTCTCCGGTGGTGGCAGTCGGGCTGTGCGACGACCAACTTCAATATTGAATTGATATGTACTTATTCTTAATTTTGATTAAACCCGGCCAAAATGTTTGATCGAGAAGGTTTTAAAGATATGATAGGTAATTAATTGGGAGTTTTTTGCAATATGGAAAAATATAACATGGGCAAGAGATTTTCTGGGAGTATGAATTTACCTTTGGTTTTAATTACAACACATATAAGGGAAGTGGGAAGAAGTGCCGACATACTGACTGCGTCACATGACTTCACAGAATAGTCTTCTGGTTAACCTATTCTAAAGCACATACCAAGAATCTAACGATTCGTGATATGTGTTGTATCTCAGGTACGCTTTTGTCGTACCTGTTCATGTGGCAACGATAACTGTCCATCTGTATTTGTAAGATAACCCATGGTGCCTATTTGCGAAATTTAATGTCTAGACATAATGAAAAAGTTTCCATAAATTATAACATTTGGAAGATTTTGTAAAGGAATTGATTTTGGTATATATTGATGTATTCTGACACGTAACACTTCGTGTTAAAAAAACGTAACATAGAAAATTATGCGTTTAGGGTGTATTATTTTTTAACATTTTTTAGTGTTGAAACAGTTAGCACCAAAAAGCGTTCTTTCGATATATAAGACTATTAACGCTTGAACATGATGATTAATCCTTGCATCAAAAGGGTTGATTTTGGCGTTCAAATTAGAAGAATTGTTTTGAGAGTGAATATAAGGAGGTTAGAAGTAAACGGTTGTTGGAACTAAAAACTCTTTAATACGAAGAAATTACGAAAGCGATGGTATTGATGTTATTAACCATATCAAGCAGAAAACAACCATCAATGCCCAGTAATACGCTATCCTGTGTCTTAATTCATACATAACCCGATTAACTTTAATTTCTTTCCAGTTAGTAATCAGAGGCAGGCTTAAATGAACGATCACACCAAGAAAGCATTCGAAGAAAATAAACGGGAAAAGGCAGACAACAAATCTAAGAAAGATGTTAACTAGGGTCAAATTCATCCCCGAATTGACCAATCCAAAAAATGGCATAAAACTGTGGCGATAAAAGATGCTAATGTTGCGATCATCTTGTCTTGATTTCCACTTTCACTTTCCACAGAACCAATGGAAGCTCGTGAGAAACACGAGTAGAGCGTTTCCTTGAATACACGAGTAAAACGTAATTTGGTATGCGCAGGGTTTTAGGTCTCCTAAATTTCTCCCTTGAATACTATGGCTCTAATATATAGGATAGAAGCTGAGGAGGTGCTTACAGGATAAAGTGTGGGACACCTAGCTTCATATTATGAATATGTTATGAAGCGAGATTTACCTACAACATAACAGGCCTTTGGAAAGAGAGTTGGGCACATTGGCGGACAGGGGTCGAGAATCATTCATGGTAGAAGTGCCTCTGAGAAAGGAATTGGGAGGGAGAGGAGGTGGATGAGGCATACAGTATTTGTCCCCTGGAGGAATAACACCCACAGCTCCAGAACAAGAGGCAGAAACCCGTGGACCAAACACAATTGGGGGAAAAAATTGAGTTCTGCTGGTGAAATCTTTACATATTATCTTCGAATAAAAATATTCAGTCAAAATGTACCAGAACTCTCTGCTGAATTTCAAACAGGAATACCTCCGTTCCAGATCCAACAAAAAACATCACCATTCTCGATCAGAATTTAGTTGTGTTGTAAAACAGACTTGTGGTTGGTGAATTAATATTACTTCATTTGGGTACAATATCAACTAGCTGATACTTTTCATAATCTTGTTAATTGTGACAGGGAAAATGATAGGAATTTTAATAAAAAATCAGTTTATCACATAAATATGATGTGCACATCTTTAAAGTATGTTTAGCAAGCCTACAAAATTTCAAGAGTGGTCTGTAAACAAGCCTGTAGTCTCCAGGAACATCCATTCTGGATTAGTTGATTTAAGTGCCAATGGTACATTGTAATTGATGGCGAAATGAGACAGTCCAAAACATCATAAATAATTTGGGTTTCAATTCTCAAATAGCAGGAGCACATCTTCGAAGCATGTTTAAGAAGCCTGCAAAGTTTAACCCTATCTGGCCTGGGCCTGGGCCTGGGACGTATGATAATTTCAAGGGTGATGTCATGGAACCATCTAGCATGTCATGGACATTCGGCAAAAATTTACAAAGATTTGAACAGTGACAAGGTAGAAATATCCCTTCAATGACTGTATCTGGATTGATTAATTACTAGTCATTGATACACTTCATTATTGCAATATGAATTGTTTGTTTGTTTTTTATTCTGTTTAATGCATAACTGACTAGAAGTATGATCATCAAATTAGAAATACATGTATGGTAGTTTGTATGTCGTTGGCTGAACACCTCACCTACATTTACCTCCATTAGTTTGCTCTCAATGGAAAGGAAGATTGATTTTTATTTGCAACGGAATGAATTTTCTGTTTACAAGTGAAATAGGCTGAGAGCACAGTTTAAAATATGAAATTCTGTTCTGTAACCGGTACTTTAGACTATAAAACTGTCACGTTTAACAGTATTATGTTTGATACTAAAATGCATTTCTGCCTCTCTATTCAGGTAAGAATAATTTGCTACAGAATGTATACTGCCCTGATTGAGTTTTATCTAATATAAATAATTTTGTTTGTATTTCAATGATTTATAGGAACAGGCAAATACTGGACCCCACCCATTGTGTGAATTGATAACAGGATAATGGATTAGATTGGCTTGTGGACCTCATGTGAATACCAGTTATCCTCTCCTACAAGGAAAGGAAGTTACACCTAGAGGTGAGGAAATCTTATAATCACTGCATGTCTGAGAAAATACTGTGATATCCTGTTCATTTCTAAGAGGTGGGATGTCCCACCAGTTGTGGGGAAAGGGGTGCCAAACCAGTTATTTGTAGCTTATTATTTACCGGGCATGTTTCAGGGCCAGCCCCTTGACTTGCTGTACATTAGGGGTTAAGAGTTTCATTTCGGATCTAATTATCTCTGATTTTGTGATATATAAGTTGAGTGTACAAGTCATATCTGCAGGCCCGTGTTCGGTACATCTACTAAATTGTGTTCGGTACGGCTACCAAATTATTTATCTCCTTGAAAAATTATGCCCCTTTTGCGATATTTGCTTGAATGTTACCGTAGCTGTTAAATCTGCAGAATAATGATATGCTGTAAAAAGTACAATCCTGAATGATTAGTACATGTAGCCCAGGCCTGACCCAGGCTGTTTTCGAGCTCATTATGACCCCCCCCAAAAAAATAAAACAATAAACAAATCCCCTCTCTGAACAGGCTGAAACCAATACTAATGCAAGTACTTTCGCCAAATATGAATTAGATATCCGGCTGTATTTAGACCATTTAGTACTCCCACAGCTTCCATAGGCTTCGACAGTCCCACATCATGGCCTATTTCATTATAACTTATCACACTCTGCACCATCTATAGGTGCCCAAACTAAAAGTCTAGATCAGGCCCTGTAACCATAATATATTGCACTTTCTCAGCATATTTCTTAGTTACTCGGGGGAAGCAGAGGGGTTTTGCGAGTCTCACCCTCATGTTAATTTCCTGCTTTTGAAGGATTGTGCACACGTTGACTAACGGACGATTTAGAAAAAATCTGTTAATCCACTCTTAACTCGATGGGTATTTTTCACTGCTGCTGCAAGTTCGTTTTTATATCTGCCAGTGTGAAACTGTTGTTGTTGCAAATAACCAGAAAAACTTGAACAAAAAAATATTTTATTCATTTTTATAGCAGACAACAGCAGCCTGGAACTGCAGGCCACACTTATTTGGTAATATGCAAAACCAGTGAATATTTCAGTAGGGAAGATGCTTAAAAACATTTGTGAACTTTGTCAATGGTACAAAAGGTCCTATTTTAGGTCAAGATTTTCTTTAAAATTTGAGTTCAGTACCATGTTTATCATTTCATAATAACCAGTTTTTATAAAATATTATTACACATCATCCATGTAACCATTATTTAAGCAATACATTGCATAGGGTGCTTGAATCGTGTGACAAAACTTTCCTCAACTTGAACTGCAGCGATACATTCATTATGTTTTTCCTCTATAACTGTCCCCCAAAGGGCTAAAGGGGAGAATATGGTATTGGGATCCGTCCGTGTGTCCACACTCCAAATCATCATAAGAATAGGTCTCAGTTCCTCAGAGAGCTTGTCGTAAGAGACGACTAACTGGGGCACCCATGGAGAATAGGACCCTTCCTGTGTGGTTTCCGGGTGTGAAGAGGAATAGGAACCAAACATCGTGATATGACCGAAATATGACTCGCTCACCGCAAGATCTCTCTTGGGCTTGTTTTTAACCGTGATCCGCTAGACTCCGACAGTAACTTTTGAAAACCTGAACGGATCCTTTTCAAATTTTGTATGTGGTTAACTTGCCACAGGATTTCACTCGAGCTAACTTTCCATGCTGAGTACTAAATTTTAAGGTTCCAAGCCAAATCAGTAGTTTCAATGTCGGTGGACTTCAAACGCTCTGCTTTTCATTAAAATTTTCTCTGAACCACCAAATTAGTTTTAATTATTAAAGTATTGTACTTTGTACATTTTTTCCTGTTATGACTGACAAAGGTAAATAAAGCATTATACATAACACAGCACTATACACATGACCCAGTTTTGTGAAATAGGAAAAACTATGTATTTCTGCAGATTACACTCAAACATCAAAACCATAAAATGCACGCATATATGACGGCAGCCTTCCGAAGTCCACGAGTTCTAGTTTTTTTTTTACAAAACTGAGAAAGATTGAAATAACTTGTCGACGTCACACATGTTGATCTCCTGGGAATTGAACTCGGTAAAAGACAATTTTGAGGCGCTTGTGATACAACGTGTATATCCACTACACCACGACATATGAACAACTGCAACAGGCTATTTTTAGCCCACCATCACCAGATGATGGGCTGTTCAAATCGCTTTTCGTCCGTGGTCCGTCGTCTGTCCGTCCGTCGTCCGTCCGTAAACAATTCTTGGATTCGAAAATCCAATATGGCCACAAGGCGGCCATATTGGATTTCCCCATGAAACCTTGTTATCGGGATTTCTCAGGAACTACTGCATGGATCTTTCTCAGATTCGGTACACATGTTCCCCTTGGGGTGTAGTTATGCAAGATACCTTTTCTGGTCCGATTCGAAAATCCAATATGGCCACCAGGCAGCCATCTTGGATTTCCCCATGAAACCTTGTTATCGTGATTTCTCAGGAAGTACTGCATGGATCTTCCTCAAATTTGGCCCACTGTTTCGTCTGCCGATGGGTCGGCTACATGAAGGGACATCACTCTTGTGACACAACCTTACAGCTCGACAACTGTAGACTACTGCGTGTTTTATTTTTGTTTGCGTGGATTTTTTTCAAACCAATTCAACGTTTTCTTTAGTTATCCGCCCTTGATTTTAGTCTGGAATACTTTTTGTTTGGCACCTACAGTCCTCGTCAACGAAACTCCTTTAAGAGGGGTTTAATTGCATTCTTTTGAAATTAGGTACACATGATTGGTGCTGAGTGAACATGTGCACAATTTTTTTTAGAGTTGATTCAACAGTTTCTTGAGTTACTCCCCTTGAGTTTGGTCTGAAATTTAAATTTGACACATACTGTCCTTCGATGGATTCTTTTGAAATTTGGTACATATGGTCAGTACCATGTGTAGGTGTGCACAAACTGTTTTTGAGCTGATTCGACGTTTTCTTCAGTTACCCCCCTTGATTTTAGTCTGAAATCCTTGTATTTGGCACCTACTGTCATTTCGACCTAATTCATCAGGCAATGAGCTTACTTTTGCAGCTTAAATGCTAAGAAAAAATTTGTTTTAAAGTTACTGATACATGTATACATAAGTGCATAACCGGGAGTGAGGGAATATGCACCACCGCAGAGTAAGAGTAACTGGAGTTTAACTTGCTCCTACAAATACCAATCTAGGCCCTTATGTATCCCCCCCCCTCCCCCAACCTGATTTCCAAACCTGCCTACACCACTTACACAACAATGATAGCTTATACATGTACAGTATTATGACAATTGCAACAATACAAACAACATACAGTCCAGAAAGGTTCATTTGTATGGTTAACCTTTGTCTATAACAACATTCAGGAGATAAAAATGTCTGTATGTTTTTACGGGCGTATTTTGGGTTCAATTGAACTCTTGTTTTATTGTCTTTTAAGGTGTCTATGTATGGTAAAACAGGTCGCTGTTTGTACTGCAGTCTTCAGGAATAGTGATGATGGAAAAAAATCACAAGGTTGTATTTTCTGGAGAAACAGTATGGCAACAAACTTTTCCTAACCCAGACCAATGTAGACGCACCTCTCCCGGGCTTTGTGTCACAGGAACTGGCTGAGCGACATAGTGTAAGTTGAAGTAAATTATTCATATCTGTTAGGAGAACATGGAACACATCAGTTCCACATCGCCAAGGTTGGCGGCTGTCACCTTCTCTCCCCCCCCCCGCCATCATGAAGGGGAATACAGAAATCACTTTTGTATTGCTGTACCGTGGATGATATCTCAGCTGCTATTTGATCGAAACATACATGAAGATGCTTAGTACCTTACTGATGTGCATTTTCACATTCTTTATGGCCCTTCAATATATGCTTATCCAGTGCATATCTCGAATACCATCAAACTGCTCACTATGAATCAGGTTTCTGTGACCTGATAACTTGGAGTTATCGAAGAATTGAGAGGTTTTCAGATGCACAGCTTCGTATATAAATTTGAAAAAAATATTACTTGTTGTTTGATAGATCTGTATATCTCGAACCCTATGCTGTTAGTTATATGAACATAAAATGGTCTGATCAGTAATGAGAGTGATCTGAATTTATTGTGTTTTGTTTTAGCCAGTTTTGTAGGGTCAATGTTTGACTGCCATTATCATGAAACTGGAATATCTGTATGTTCAACCATATTTGTTTCCTGCATTAATTTATTACGATAGCTCGGGCATTCAGAATATACTAATCGTTTTTCATTGTTTGACTTCCAGGTTATGTTTGCAACCAGTTCAAGGGCACACTGTGGTCCAAAGTAAGGAGAGGCATCACTCAGAAATGCCATGACACAGCAAGGTCAGGTAGAATCCGCCAGAAAACACCGCTGAAGCAGCATGATCTCCACATGTCAGAAGAGCTGGTGGACTCTTCTTCAGCTTCACCCTCATCTGCCAACGACAGTCTCCCAAGGAATGCTAAAGGCCATCCCACAACAGGTGGGAAAAGACCAAGACAGATTTTTTTAAACCTTTGAAGGATGAAAAAAAACATTCTACTTGACACACTTTCAATGTGCTTCCCATTTTGTGCTCGGGTGTTTTAAGACATGATACAATATATATTTTATGCCGTTAAAGAATAAAAGGTGGAATACGCGTGGATTTTGCCTTTGCTGCTGGTTATTTTAAGGGATGGATGATATTGCAGGAAGAATCGGGACAGACTAGACAGTCTGTGCAAATGACATGCCCTTTCAGATAGAAGATGCCCCCTCCCCCACACCCCAGGAATTCTGTACAGATGGTGTTTCAGTGCTGGCCGGGAGAGGAGAGTGACCACTCTCCTCTCGCCTTCACTCTCCTGAAAGTATTTCAAGGAGAGTTAACGATCACTCGCCTTGAAAGTAAACTAAATACCTATGATGCTTACGAATATCTTGATATTGCTCTCCTCTGCTCGCCTGAAGAAACTTGGAGGAGAGTATTCGGCAGCTCGCCTGCATTTTACTCACGATCCCCACGCCATCCCCTAGGGTTACTGTGGAGATGTTGCCATACCTCTTTGTTGGGTTTCCTGCCCCATATTGGAATTACTGCCCCGCAGATTCCCCACGTGGGGATATTGTGGGGTTTTCTCTCCCATGCTGGAATTACTGCCCCACAGATTCCCCACGTGGGGATGTTGTGGGGTTTTCTGCCCCGCAGATTCCCCACGTGGGGATATTGTGGGGTTTTCTCTCCCATATTGGAATTACTGCCCCGCAGATTCCCAACGTGGGGATGTTGTGGGGTTTTCTCTCTCATGCTGGAATTACTGCCCCACAGATTCCCCACGTGGGGATGTTGTGGGGTTTTTTGCCCAACGTGGGGATATTGTGGGGTTTTCTCTCCCATATTGGAATTACTGCCCTGCAGATTCCCCACCTGGGGATATTGTGGGGTTTTCTGCCCCGCAGATTCCCCACATGGGGATATTGTGGGGTTTTCTCTCCCATGCTGGAATTACTGCCCCGCAGATTCCCAACGTGGGGATGTTGTGGGGTTTTCTGCCCCGCAGATTCCCCACGTCGGGATATTGTGGGGTTTTCTCTCCCATGCTGGAATTACTGCCCCGCAGATTCCCAACGTGGGGATGTTGTGGGGTTTTCTGCCCCGCAGATTCCCCACGTGCGGATGTTGTGGGGTTTTCTCTCCCATTCTGGAATTACTGCCCCGCGGATTCCCCACCTGGGGATATTGTGGGGTTTTCTCTCCCATGCTGGAATTACTACCCCACAGATTCCCCACGTGGGGATATTGTGGGGTTTTTCTGCCCCGCAGATTCCCCACTTGGGGATATTGTGGGGTTTTCCATACATTGCTGGAATTACTGCCCCACAGATTCCCCACGTGGGGATGTTGTGGGCTTTTCTGCCCCGCAGATTCCCCACGTGGGGATATTGTGGGGTTTTCTGTACCATGCTTGACTTACTGCAGAAATATTTTGGGTCTATCCCATACCAGCTTTAAATATAGTTCCCCGCATCATCCCCACATGTAGGGAACACGTGGGGCTGAGGTTGGGATAGTGCGGGGATTTAATTCAGCTAAGCAGCATTAAGAAACTCCTTTTCCACGACTAAGTCCAATGTGGGGATTTTACCAAATCCCTACACATTCCCCACATTGGCTGTCCTACACATTCCCCACATGATCCCCACACAGCTTGCCCGACATAAACCCCACACATTCCCCAGCTTATTGGTTTGTAAGGGATACTGGCGTTGGGGGCCGAAATGGCCCCCATTAATTATTTTTCTTACCCCTTGAGCTAGGGAGCCGAAACTTACCACACTATACCCTTGGGTCAAACTCTACGAGAAAATGTGAAAAAAAAATTCAAGATGGCCGCTTTGATGACGTCACAGCAATACTGGTATCATCAGTGTGACAGTCTTCAGTAATTGATTGAGAGTGTAATCTTATAAGATCAAAAAAATCATTACGACTGTATATTTCACACTTGACATCAGAAAATGAACCTCATTTATCAAGCACACAACACATGAAGCACATACATTTCTTCGAGAGAATCTGTCGGGTTGTGCAACGACCATTTCAATATATAATTGATATTAACTTATTCTTGATTTTAATTAGAGCTGACCAAAAGTTTTGATCGAGAATGGTTATAGCACACTCAAAGTTGGTTTTAAAGATATGATAGATACTTAATTGGGCGTTTCATGCAATACATGGCAGTGTGACTAACGTCACAGGGCCTACGAAGTAGGGTTTGATATGATTTAAGTGTGTATATTGCCCCTATCAGGTTATAGGGATAGTCATATATGTAGCGAGAAATAGCCTATACATGTTGAGACAAGGTACTGCGCCTGGTGGGAGATGACTTGGGAGTTCCAAGCGCAATGTTATAGGTTTATAGGTCACCTAAGTAGATCAAATTTTTATTAAAATTAGGTCAGCTCAGAGCTTGCTGGTAACAGTCCCTTAATGCACGTTCATGCCAAAAGTCATGATTTCTAATATCAACGGTTCTCCTTATTTTGCCGACGAAAGGATTCGGATAGACTGACTAGGAACATGAGCAGTCTGACTAACGTCACAGGACCTACGAAGTAGGGTTTGATATGATTTAAGTGTGTACCAATGTCAACGGTTCGTAGGAATACGGGAGACGGTCGAGAGATGACTTGGTGGCCCTCTATCTAGAAATACGGGAGACGGTCCAGAGGTGAATTCGGGGCCCTCTATCTAGAAATAACCTGAAGTCCTCTCAAAATTTCGCGGTTTATATGTCACCTAAGTAGGTCAGTTCAGAACTTGCTGGTAACAGTCCTCTAATGCACGTTTATGTCAAAATCAAGGTTCTAATGTCAACGGTTCTCCTTATTTTCCCGACGGAAGGATTCGGGAGTGAGTGAGTGAGTAGGATTTAACGTCGTTTTCAACATTTTTTCAGTCATATCACGACAGTGCCCACATGTGCCAGAACACGAGAGTGTCCACAGTTCCTATTATCCTGGACACTGATCAGCCCAGCCAGTATACAGCACCCGGTCACCCATCCAAGTATTGACCGAGCTCAACGTTGCTTAACTTCGGTGATCTGCGGAAGGATTCGGATGGAGTGACTGACTCATTACCGGACAATGAACTGACTGACTGACTCATTACTGGACAATTTGCAGATGAGAGTCTAGTTCGTAGGAATAGAACATTTTGACAAAGGCAAGAGATTTCTGGGAGTATGAATTTACCTTTAGTTTTAATTTCCAATCCGCCTAGTTTTAATAAATGTCCATTTCTATTTGCAAGATACCTCAAGGTGACTATTCGAGAAATCTCATATCTGGTGTTAAAGTTTTTATAAACTATAACATTTGGAAGATTTTGTAAAGAAATTTGGATTTGAAGTCCATCATCTCAAGTCCACTTTCAGCATCGAACCTCAAATCAGGGAATAGAAACATTTCATAGTGATTTTTTGTTGGATCACACCTAGACTCATCCACTGTTATGCATAATTTATTATGTAACGTTTTATTAACACTTAAAAGCGTTAATATGACTTTTCATGAATCAAGAAGTGTGGAATACACCAATATATACCAATGGTCCATCATCCCAAACAAAAAAGGGCTTGTTTTAGGATGAACCTCATCCCACGGTATAGGAAATTTTCATTGTGGTTTTTGGTTAGTCCAGACATAAACGCATCCTTCTAAGGTGAGGGAAGGAGCCCAGTCTGAAAGATGGGTAAGAAATATGAAAGAGGCACTTAAAGCGGATCAGGGAACTTGTCAAAACTCCCGAAAATTAGAGGAAAGGATAACATGTGACAACATATTCCCACTGCTGCAATTTTTTATGTTACATGTACGGTATCATTATAAAGATAAGTGCATGGGCTGTCACCTGATGGAAAATTTATTTTGATTGGTCAAAGCCCGTCTGTTATGTATGTCAGTAGATCAATACCTTGATTTAAGAATAAAAATTAGTGTATGTATTCCCTATTGTCATCTGTGCACTGCAAAAGACACCAATATAAAACAATTACAGTTGTAGATTCTCTAAGGGAGCTTCTTGAAATTGGGGCATATTAGGAACTGGCATAAGGCATTCCAAACAGAGTGGCATGGTGCGCCGTGTTGGAACTCCTAGAAACTCCATGCCATACAGTTTGGAACTCGGTAAACAAAGGATGGCTTATGCCATAACATGCAGCAGCATGGGGGGAATGACCTAAGTGGAACTCTAATCCATCCAGATCAGAACACCAAACTGGGCATGGTGTATCCCATTTGAATAACCGACATATGCCATCCCTACCAGGGAACTCAGTTCCTAATTTCAAGAAGCTCCCTAAAGACTATGTGCAAGTTTTCTACGAAATACGTTTGTCATCTGCCTTCAATTACTTTTTCTCAAGAGTGTTCACACGTCAAACTCAATTTCTATAAACATGAAATTTAGGAAGAATAATCACCACATCAGACGAGTACTGAAATCTATTGATCAAATACTGCAATTAACCCTACCTGGCCTTGGGGGGGGGGGCGAAATGGGCTCCCCTGCCAAACTTTCTGCGCTATATCTGGAACGACAAAAAATAGAGAGCTGAAACTCCGTGACTTTATAGTATATCAAATTGGGAGTCATTTTGAGCCTACTTACATGCCCCTCCCCCCCCCAAGGAGAGTATCATGGGTAAATTCACGATGGCCCAGAAAAGTGATGTTTTTGTCATATTTCTTCAAAATTTCAGTTTTTTGTCGATGAAAAGTGGGCAAAAACTATTTTATTTCACATCACATTAATATTTACTAATTTATCATGCTGTTTTTGCGGAGAAATTACATAAATAAAAAATTCGGAAAATCTGACCGAGAAATCGACCAAAAAATGTCGTTTTTGAAAATGACGTCACCGTGACGTCATCAAAGCGGCCATCCTGGATTTTTTTGCACATGTTCTGGTAGAGCTTGGCCCAAGAGTATAGTGTGGTAAGTTTCAGCTGATCTTGAACACTATGAATTGGTGGGAAAATATTCCAGCTAGTAACGGAAGATTTATACTAACTCCAATGCAATAAAACCGTACTTAATAATCTGATCTCTTACAAGATGATAGATTAGATCGAGATGAACATCGATAATCTTAGCAAATTAAATATTACGCCTTTCCATAGCTGGAATATATATACAAAACCAATCATCTGATACACGAGGTTCTAAAAATAGCTTCGTGTGCTCAAGGTGATGTGCCAGACATTAAATCTATACCAAGGAAGTGGAACTCTCAGAAAAGATTCTACAAACGTAATCTGCACCTGCCTTACACTATAATGCACCATATTACAGTATTAAAGAATGATAATAAAACATATTTACCCATAAAAATGTAATCGAACGTCGACAAGGCAAAGCAGCTCAACACGCCGCATGACAAGGTTTTCATCCAAAGCCCCTCCAACAATAAAAAAGGAGTGACGTCACCGGATAATCGGGAACCCTTGAAACTGCAATCTTGGTGCACAACAAACCAATCGCTAAACCCAGCCCGACAATACATATAGTAGGAAGTATCAGTAATAGGATAAGGCAGTTAAACACCTATGCTAAGCAGAAAATAGATATGAAGTACCAGGGTGATCTTACAGTCACACCCGGGAACCATGTACGACTGCAGTCTTCACGCTGGCAACCAACTTCACACACGTGCCGTTCAGAGAGGTGCACTTTTACTCATTTCACACACATGCCATAAGATGTCACTTGGGCATGGCTTGTTTTTCCAAGGGAATCCGATTCCCGTCAGCAATCTTGCAAAATAATTTGCGGGAATCCAACAGATTCCCGTAAAATATTAGCAATATTGATAGAAATGATAGCATTAAATTCCCGTGGATTCCCATAGAGCTCGATTGCGACAATCTATTTGGATTCCCATGAATTTTGACGAAAAACAAGGACGGTTGGGATTGTGCTTCGCACACTTTCGCCTACAGGTGGTGCCAGCTGGTGGCAAAATCTAAATTTGGTTTCCGGGTAATAACTTGAGGACCCCTCTTCAGGTCCTTCTCAAAGTTCATATGCCGATACCATGCCATGAGATGTCGTTGAGATTGCGTTTGCCTGCGTGCATCTACAGTTGGTGACACAAGGTGGAAAAGTCTAAATTTGGTTTCCGGGCAATAGGTTGAGGATGCCTTCAGATTCGGGTTAAATTTAGTTTGCAGATAATATGACATGAGATGTCGCTTGGGGTTGCATTACGGTTACATAATCTTCATGCTACACCGTGAGGAAACTATGTTACAGCAGCAATCAACATTCAGTCAGCCATTCTGAGTTGATCTCAAAACCTGGGGAGGCGGAAAGACACTTCTGCTTCTTATCCCTGTGAAGTAGCAGTTGCCACCCTCATGTATACCCCGAGACCGACAACGTTTATAAATATTGCTGTCATTTTGGCGGGGGACCTAGCATCATCTGGCTGCTTGTTTTGAGTCGGTTTGATACGTACAAACAAAAATCAACGTACTTAAAGTACTGATGTGGAGTTTACTTGCATCAGAGTGTTTTATTAGTCCCATATTTGTGATCAAAAAAGGGGAAATCGTCCTCAAGCTGCTCAGTTTATAGGGCCAAACTTTCACTTTTATCAAAAGGATATAAAATGGACCATTTTGCACAGCCTACATGCTGAATTATATGACACGAAATAATGAAGGTCTGCAGATGCACGAAAACGGATTTATGGCCCACCAAAGTTGGTACATTGGCTTATTTTCTTATTTTTATGTACTTTTCGGTGCAGATTTTCATTTATTACAAAAATAGGACACCTTTAACCAAAACCAATTTTAAACACAAATAATTTTGAAATATTCAGTCTAAATATGATTTTGGTTGAAGGTGTCATAATTTTGCAACAAGAGAAAATGTCGACTGTAAATGCACCGAAAAGTGCAAAATAAGCCAATGCGGCAGGTTTGAACCACTGTAGACTGTAGGAAATTGTCAATTTGGCGCTTTTTAGGCAAAAATTAGCCCCACCAGCTGTGTGTATCAAAAACGCATTGAGGACGATTCCCTATCTAATGCGAACACCACCTTTGGGATCTTACAACAAAGTTCTATGGATCGGTTGTCGATGGACCGTGGAGAATGACTGCCCTTCCCGCCGTAACAAAGGATACCGGATAAAATAGATTGTAAAGGCAAAGGGTCATGGTACCTTTCCCCAGGCAGCGGTCCATACATACTGCGCCCTAAAACACATCACAATTACCAATCGGATGACAAAGAAAACAGACATACTGCGCACTAGCACATTTATTTTTTCTCGGGCCAATCAAAGAAAATTATTTGTTGGAGTGAAACGGTGTTGTATTCACATGTAACGTGTAGTTGCTATTATCAAGAATGTTCTTGATCAAATATAAGCAGATCAAATATGCACGTGTCAGCACAAGAGGTTATCTATAGCAGTTTGTATTCATTTGTGTACCTGTCCTGCATACTTCGAAGAGAAAACGTGCAAAAACATTTTCTATCGACAGTTACTGAGACTATCATTCACTATCATCATTACAGTTCATTATTTAATAAGTGTTGAGGTGTGTACCTGCTGTTACTTCCTCCGTGGTATCACTGCAGAGAGCGGAGTATTTATCTCTGTTTGGGCCCTTGTTTCTGTAAGCCTAACAGTAATTTTACTGGCTTGGCCTGATTTACTCCTTGTCTTAGGCGTGGCTCAGTCGAACTACATTTTTAGCGTGCATACAGAAATATAACACCGGAACTGAATAGATATTTCTTCTACGGTTTGTGGATAGTTCATACATAACACAGGAATATGTAATCTGTACCGTATTAAAGCATTCTTCGGTGATTTATAAGCTTTTACCGGTATTTTCACTGTACAGCCGGCGTGAAATACAAAAATACAATGATCCCATGCTCATGGAATTAATTATCTTTTATAATTAAAGGAATAGACAACATTTGGCAAACGTAAACTGCGACTGAAAGAACAATCCAAACTGTGCCCAAAAATATTTTTTTCCTATTTTTGAGATTCTTTCTAACGAAGAAAAATACTCCCAAACATTGGGAAAATAACCAGATGTGTTGAATGAAGGGAGCCGCCATCTTTATGCCATCTTTATGGTTTAACCAATGAGCGGCCGAGTGATGTTCACGTGACAACTAGCTCATGACGTCAATGGGCCAGAGAGCAAACATGGCAGCAAGTGATTTTCAACTTTTTCCAAGTATCCGACGCCTTGCATTTCCTGGAGTTTTAACCTGACTGATGACAATGGCTGGCTGGGCGAAACCATGCTTTCATCTACGCTGCTTGGGGGCAGTGTCGAGGGATACAAGAAGTGTCAGGCGTGTTCGAGCCCATTGAAGACGATCTACCGTAGAAATCGGTCGAGGATGTACAATGTATATACCGTAGAAGCCGGCTGGGTCGCGGATTTCGTTTAGTCGGCTCTGTTGTGAGATGTCCTGTTAGGAAACGATCAGACGAGCACATGTGCAAGTGCTGACATTAGCTGACAAGGATTTATTCCATAAACTTTCTCAGGTAAATTTTCTCGCACGCTAGATATTTGGGTGGGTGTTTAACGGCCGTGTCATGCTGAACAGTTTCTTTCGGTAACAGTTCAACGGTGAGAAAAATCTCCGGACAATCTTTTCCCGGAGAAATGAGCCTCCAGCTAAGGCAGATTTAGTTTCGTTTTCTGGCTGAGTGCCGGTCTTTGTTGAGGCTCGATTCTTTGAATTGGTAACACAGAAATCAGAATTATTCCCAATTTCGGTTACATTAAACAATCTCAGTGAGTTACTGCCGAATTATGTTGACGCATGTTGGCGTATAGTGATCAGCTGAAAAGTATTAGCTTATAACGAAAGCATATTTTATCCGACAACTCGATGCTGTGTTTTTTTTTACACTTAGACAGTCTAGACGACAGATCAACCCCGATTTCTCAACAAGGATAAGATCACAAGGACAAACATTAGCCAGTATTTACAGGGTACAGAATACAAGAATGTATCCACACCTGCTGGCCTATTGGGCTGCGATTATTCCAGTGCATGGCAAACTGTGTTTCCTCCCAGTTCACTGCAGTGTTCTGCGGCCCAGTGACGTCACTAAACTTGCCGTAATGGCGGCGCCCTTACAAGCCACAGAATTTATCATTGACGGCTTCTTATTCGGCTGGAAAAAATTGCAAAATTGAAATAAAAATCGTTTTGGACACTCCTGGAATTGTTCTTTCATTTGCAATATACGCTTATCAAAGGTTGTCTATTCCTTTAATTAAAGGCAATATACACGTAAAAGCTATTTTTAAATAATATTTTAGATGGAAAATACCGAAATAATATCACTGTATCCCTAATTAGTAAACACATTTGTGTCAATAAGGCGACCATTAAAATAATTTTTAATTTGATTTTGTAGTGGTCAAGGCAAGTCAGAACCAAAATATATTGATGGTTAAACTGTATGGAATGAAAAGATAAACTGAATTAATTCTGGTTCTTGGCTGCCTATTACACAAAACTCTATCTAAAAGAGTGTAAATTACGTCCAATTTATTGAAAATGAGCTTTTGACGCGTTTTTAACTTTCAATTCGATCCTTACTCGCAACAAAATAACCTCGTTTTCTTTAAATATGGGAACTTAAGGATGTGTACCCTGGGGTTTTACTCCAAAAATAACACTTCGACACCATTTTTACAAAGGGCCTAGCTGTGGGCCGATCGCCAGGGAAAGGGGCCATCGCTCTTTAACCCTACCTGGCCTGAGCCGGGGGGGGGCGACCCCCCCCCCCTACAAAACTTTCTGCGCTATCTCCGGAACGACAAAAAAATGGAGAGCTGAAACTCCTGGACTTTATAGTTTATCATATTGGGGTCATTTTGAGCCTATTTGCATAACCCCATCATCATGAGTAAATTCAAAATGGCGACCACGTGGGGTACCAGAAAAATGAAGTTTTTGTCATATTTCTTCAAAATTTCGGCCTTTCCGCGACGAAAAGTGGGCAAAAACTATTTTATTTCACACCACATTACTTTTTACTAATTTATCCTGCAGTTTTTGCGGAGAAATTGCATAAATAAAAAAATCGAGAAATCCGACTGAAAAATCGACCAAAAAATGCCGTTTTTGAAGATGACGTCACTGTGACGTCATTAACGCGGCCATCTTGGATTTTTTCACATCTTCTGGTAGAGTTTGACCCAAGGGTATAGTGTGGTAAGTTTCAGCTCCCTAGCTCAAGGGGTAAGAAAAATAATTAGGCGCCCCCCCCCCCCCAGGCCAGGACAGGTCCCAAAAAGCCCAGGCCAGATAGGGTTAAAACGAAATTGGAAAGATAAAATTTACTGCGATAATGTCCCAATTATCACGTTCAATGCACAAGCTACCGTGCATTGCAAATGTGTATATGAATGCTGTAAGAGGCATGAATGCTGTAAGGGGCATCAATACTACACATGTGCGAGAAAAAAGAGAACTGAAAAATGATAACAGAGTGGGGAAGACAAAAAGCATGTGTATCCACGATTTGGAAATTCCTTGTTTTCGGTGATTTTAAAATGTGGGTACACATACATAATTTGTATCCACAAAAACGCGCTACATTGTGGTTACGCCTGGAGAATGACTACCCTTCTCGCCGTAACAAATGATACTGGATACAAACTCACCCCTCACATACACCCAAATTCACCCATATACCACATCCTTTCACATCGACACCGACGTACAAACCACGATAATATGCATGCATTTAACTATTAGGTCACCACTCACATCTATATAAGGCTTTTCGAAGAGGAACACTGCGTAAAACCATTGTAGGAAATATTACAACATTATTTAGTCGAAACGAAGGCTTGTTTGAAGAAATGTGAACGTGCAGCCAGTGACTGAAGTCCAGGATAGAATAGTTTCATATTGAGAAAGCAAAATAAGATGAACGATTTTTTTGTTATATTTTTTATATCAAAAATATGGTTACGTTAACCGAAATCAGTCACGTTTTTCTATGACAATGATTATGTATTCTGCATTACTCCGAATTATCGCTTTGGTTAACTCAATCATATGCTGGCTATGACGAGAAATCCTTCGTACACAACGCTAATAATTGACAAAGCTGTTGAGCATATTTGGACTACTTTTTAAAAACCTCCCGGGTATGTCATGAAACCAACTTTTCATAGAATGACAAAATAATATATATCAGATTTGTTTACACAAATATGAGCGGTTTACACCTTAAATCAAAATTCGACAAACAAGTGCACATATATAACGATCTGAGGAATCCTTATGCTGCGCTAAGTAGTTCTACTTAATTCGGGTGTATGAGTGATACTTGAGGAATGTACATACAACGTTGGCCTCCATATGTCAGACAAACATTAACCAAAGTCAACTGGTAATATGGCACCCGTGATGAAGCTTGCCTTTTCGGAGACCAGGAAAGCAATGGCTTCCCCTAGGGCCCTGGGTGGTATGACTCTCTTCATGGGACATCTCCGCTCCGCCAACAATTCAACGTCGGCTGGTGATAAACCAAGTTGTTTCCATGCGGTGATTTGTGTAATTCCATGGATAACGATATTGCATGTGATCTTTTTGGGCGCCAGTTTCAAGGCATAACTGCGAGTTATATATTCCATTGACGATTTGCCACAGCCAGGGAGAAAATAATTAGCTCGTGGTGCAGACATTATATTGACACCAGGGTTTGATAGAGTTATGATTCTACCTCCATGTGGAGATTTTTCCATATAGGGAATTCCCCTTTCTACTAGACGCCATAAAGTCTTTCCGTACAGTTCTTGACATTGGTCGAATATGGTCTCATGATTCGCAGAATTCAGGTTAATGAATTCTCCAGCTATATATATGACCGCAAATAGTTTACCATCAAACTGTTCCTCCACTGCACGGAAATGAGCCTCTATCGTACTCTTGTCAGAGATATCACCTGTAAAAGATAAAATACCACTCTTAAAGAGCATAGAGCATTATAAAAGACCCTGAAATGAATTGTTTGTTTGAGATCCTTGCGGGTTCAATTACTTACTGGGCCGTTCTCTAAAAAGTTTACGAAAACAGCAAGCATGTCCTTTCATTCTGCGTTGAAATCACAGATGTCACACTTATGACTTCAGACAAACGTTTAAATTCCTGTCGTAAAATCTGAGATGATGGACAGTTATATAGGGTATACGTACCTTTGACTAGTACAGCCTTCACACCTGCGGTTTGCTCTATGTCCAATTTAGCTTTCTGTGCGGCGGCATCATCACTGTGGTAACCCAGGATAAACTGTCGGCAACTGATCTTCACCATTTCCTGTGCTGTAGCCAGACCGATACCCTTTGAACCACCGGTTAATAGAGCCACACCACAACCTTCCATCATATTATAACTGAATACTCACTTAAACTGTATCGATTAACCTGAATGACCTGATGAAGAACATAAAATCCAGCCAGTCCAACTGTATTGAATGACCGTGTTAAACTACCTAAGGTCCAGTCTTATAAAAATTCTCGGTGTGCCACGAGCGTGTGACCTGGCATAACCTTTCATACGTGAATTTGTAATTGAAGATAATACAATAACACAGTGAGCGGAACATACCGTATACTTGAGGATATATGCCGACTTATAATTTGATGTATTACATATCATGATCTAGCGTGGTGTGATTTGATAGACGCACGGACATTCCCCACAATGGACATTCCCCCAGCGGACATTTCCCAAGTGGACATATCCCCGACCCTATATTTTTAGGTTATTTTGAACATAGTTTTAAAATCATTTGGCACTAAAGCAACTTTTTTTTAAATATTTCATTTATTTTAAGATATTGTACATATAGACAGTATATAGCAGTATGCTTGCAACCTGATAAAAAAAAAAGGTGTATTCAATAGAAGTTTTGCACCTCCCCTCCCCCTCCTCTCCCCCACCCCCCCTTTTTTTTTTCAATAATAAAAACATTCCTGGCCTGGAATAGTTTCATATACAGAACTTTTTCTCTGTTGTTTCTATATAAACATATATTCTGACTGGACAGATCACCATATCAAATCTAAAACTAGCGGTCAGTAAAATTAACTTAATACAGACGAGTCGCCAGTTTCGACCCACTAAAGTGAAATTTGCATCTGTTTCAGAAGGAAATGGCTTGATTGGCTTATTCATTATCTTGATCGCTGTACAATTGTCCATCGCCTTTATTAACAAACTAACTTAGCTAGGGATAAACTGAACTGCCGGGAAAATAAAATTACATTTCTTAATGATAGGTGTCAGTTCCGACCCAGTGTCGCCAGTTCTGATCCAGCCTCATTTTGACATTGACCTTTGACCCAGATATAAACAAATGTAATCGTCAACGTGATAACTTTCCACCAAAATAGGGTCCTTGATCAAGCTAAAAAAGCCCGATTGATCTAAAAAAGCTCGAAATAGCGTTATCCCAAACCTGATGGTGTTTGTATACTTAGACCGATGTAGTTGTGTGTATGGAGTAGTTCGGCAAAGCCGTCTCCTAACGAAACCAGTGAATGCACAATATAATTTACGATGATTGAGAGGTTGATCAAATGTTTTATGATTTCGCGTGATCATGGTTATGACAAAAATCAATATTTTGGGAAGTGGGTCGGAACTGACACTGGATCAGAACTGGCGACGTCACTGTACTGATATTGTGTTCGTTCGAAAACAGGTGATTTCACCCCTGTACCTAAACTGCCAGCTGTCTGAATATTCATCCCGTTTTAGGGACAGAATCTTTTAAATAAATCGGAAATAAACACTCATTTTTTCAGGTCATAACAACAGTAACACTGCGAAAAGTTTGTAGGCCACGAAAATGGGGTGCACGTCAATAGGTATACGATTTGACATGTAAATCAAAACACCTTACCGCTCGACTAATTCATGTTTTCTTCCCGATAGTTTAGCTTTCCGTTTCCTCAGTTCATCCTTTAGGTCTTTCAGCGTCCATTCTTCGTCTTTATTCGCCAGCTTAACGTTTTGGTGAAGAAAACTCAACCAAGTTCAACTTGCCAATGTTTACAATCGAGCCCCACTTCCGGTGTTGCGCGCGCAAATTTGCTTGTAGAAAGTCTTGATATGAAGGGAGACAACTCGATTAACATGCAAATTAATAGGCAATGGCCTAAGACGGCTCACATTTATAGTCATGATTTAGCCTTATATATCGGAGGAAATTTATGGATGCGATACATTAGACACAGAACTTCTATTCATGCATTACATTAAAAAATATTCTTATGACATATGATCAGTGAATTGATATTCTAGCAATCTTTAAACCTAGTCCTATAGGGCAATGGGCACGGCCTATATTCCGCGAAAATATGAGGGGGATACGCCGGAGATGGTAACCAACACTTGATAACTCTGCCTGTATCTCTTCGATATTTGATTCTGTTTAGTTATTTTTAAACCTGTACAGATACCCGTTTCAAAAATATATCTTTTGCTACACATTTCTTTCACCTCACGACGAGAGGTTTACCGTGAATGATGCATGGTGTCGATTCGACGGGAATTTTTCGCGATACACCGGCACAAAACGTTTTAATAACTTTGATTGAAAATGCATCAAAAAAATACAAATCTAAATAAATAGTTTTCATTTCGAGTATTTCGAGGATCATGAAAAAAATATAAATGTTTTTGTATATTCTTTTAAGAAAACAGAGTTCACAGTCTGCCTGCATGATCCCCACATTTATCTCACACTATATGTGCAAATAAAATATCGCCCCACTTCAACCCCACTATCGTCTTAGGCTATGCATGAAAGAATGTTTGCCCAACAAAATCCCCACGTTTATCTTAAGCTATGAAAACGGCGAGCATTTTGCCCTACATCATCCCCACGCCGGACTTAAACTTTCAGCACAGCCCGGCACATTC